>LUCG01269923.1:0-15296 GCA_001633085.1 Carthamus tinctorius | reverse complement strand
AAATCTAAAACTTTAATACCAATAAAATAAATACAAAAAAAAATAAAAAAATACAAAGTATATTGGTTGCAAAAGGTTGATTTCGGTAGGGTCAATCGGCCCACCGCGGATGATTGTCAATGCCCGTATGCGAGTCGAGGTTTGAACCCGAACCATTTGATATTTGTTGCAAACTTACCACACATTCCATTACCAACTGAGTTATACGCCATTGGCAATACAAATTATATATATATATATAGTATTAGGTTCAAATGAAAAGTGATAAAAATATGAGAAGTAGAAAAGTAATCTCAACCATTCATCCGGTCAATAAAGGCGGTTTTGACCGTGGTCCACCCTTTAATAATCTCTACCCTCCCATGAATCGCGTCAATCCTCCGTGATCACGNAGATCACTTATCTACTTCTCATTTTTTTAGCACTTCTCATTTGAACCTTTCCCTATATATATATCTATAGAGAGAGAGAGAGAGAGAAATGTTCAAATGAGAATGATAACTTTTTAAGAAAACACGAAAAACTTTTTTTATTTACAAATTCATATATGATTCACCGCTAACTGAATGTGGACAAATTTTTCGCAACTTAAGTTGCAGGTAAGTGTCATGAATCATATATGATTTTGTACGTGAATTTTTTATATGTGGATTTTTTTATGTGAATCATATATGATTTTATAGATAAAAAAAGTTTTTTGTGTTTTTTTAAAAAGTTTGCTTTCTCGTATGAACATGCCTCTCTATATATATAAGGTTGTGTTTTTGGTAAACAAAAACTGAGTTAACGTAAGAAACATGAGAAATATATAAATAGTTATCAATCATTGGAGTATTAATCACTTTTAATCTCAAATTCATTTTATAAATTGCAATTGATAAATAATTAATTTGATACATCTTATGCTAATATACATCAAAGCAAAAGATCGTGTGAGAAGTTGAGTTAGCGATGAGAAATGTGAAAAGTAGATCTAAACTACTGATCTCTTTTAGGCTTTTTTGTTTTTTGGTTTTCGATTGTTACTTGTCATTTATGTCTGATTCGTTCAGGTACAAAACAATTCAAACCGTTTGTTTTTTTTTTTCAGTGGCTTCTTAACCCTTAATGTCATCTGAAAAATTAAATGGTAATATAACCACTTAATTACCTTTTATTTCTTTACAACACTATTATTTCGATTTCAATGTTGATTTTAGCTCAAATTCACCCCAAGTTTACAAAAAATGCAAAACATAATATTGTAGATTTACGTGTTGGCTTTCCAGAATATCTTGAATCACTTCAATCGGGGTTTTGATGTGTGAGATATGATTAAAACTTCATAACCTCACAAATTTATCAAATTTTGTTTTTTTTTTCTATTCCGTCATTCGATCATCAATGCTCAATGAACAGAACCAAAGAGGGAGCCTCGGGTGAGGAACACTCTCTCAGTGTAGCCTTGTGTGAACGCCCTTGTGATACGGAGGCAGCCTCACAAAAAGAACTAGGTCCTGGGAATGAAGGGTTGCCCACATTAACATTCTTTGGTCGAGTTGTGGACCAATTGACGTATTTAAATTAGATCTTTTAGGAATAAAATATAAAATAATACATGTTTAGACGTTTGTTAGTTTATAAAAACAACCAGTCTTATTGATTCAGATTTCAGACTTCAACATTTCTTAAAAACAAACGTCACTTTTATCTCATGTTCTCTCATGAATTACGTTTTAGAATGGATTAATCCGATGCATTGCATCCAACAATTGATAACTACTTTTCACATTAACCTCAATTTTTCACAAGAACCGAGCACTATCCATTTCAGAGTTGGTTTCCGGTGAGAAGTGTCAAATTTGATGAGAAACATGAGAAGTGGTCATCAACCAATGGATGAAAATTGGATGAGCATTCAAATGAGATGCTTCAAGATGCACCCGATTAATCCCTTTTAAACCACAATTCATAGTAAAGAATTTGATTATAAATAATCAACAGTTTAAAAGTAATTCTCACCGAAAATTACACTCTCGGCACACTTCCATACCCATAGGGGTGAGCAATGAAACCGCAAGAACCGGCCCTAACCGGAACCGAACCGGGACCGGCACGGGTATCGTCCAACCGGTCCGGTTTTCGGTCCTTCAAATTCCTCATTTCCGATTCCGAACCGGGTTCGGACTCAATTTTTCGGGTAATTAACCGGAACCGGCTCGGAATTTTAAAACACTATTTCATATATGAAAACATATGATGAATACTAATTTACACAATTCGTAATATCTTTTTAGTTCACATTTGAATAAAAATATCACTAAAACACAAATATTTTATATCGCATCAAAATTATAATTTCTTTAAAGATTTTCCGTCATTTTATTTGACAACCGCTACATAATTCATTAGAATTATCGTCATACCCATTTTCAATGTTTTCTCAAACTGAATCAAAACATATACAATAATTAAAATCTTTAAATTCATTACATATAATTCGAAATCTCATATCATATATATACCTTAAACCTATAATATAAATAGTTAAAATCATTTATTACATCATATATATAAACACAATCCATGATTTTTATTTATTTCAACTATGAACAATCGGTTCCAAGCGGGTATTTGACCGGAAAACCGAGACCGGCACCGGAACCGATATTACCTATACGGTCTGGTTTTCGGTTATTCAAATCCTTCATTTTCGGTTCCAGTTTCGATCCTAATGCTCACCCCTACATACCCCATAATATGTTTTTTCTTGATAATCAAATATAATTATGTAAAAAAGAAAATCCCAAAATATGTTTTTCTTATTATTAGTTGACTGAATAATAAAACATTAAAACTTAATCCTTAAGCAACCCTATTGCTTGAAATATAATCAATATAAATAATAATATTAGAATGTTTATTTCAAATGTCAAAATGACGTTTTCATGTCTCATCCAACAAATCATTAGATAGTTTTTAATTTTAATGGCTGTTTATCAAATGTCAATTAGATAATTATAAGGTAAGTTATTTTATGGATAAATATTATATTTATCAAAGGTTTTATCAGGTAAAAAAGTTGACACATGACGACGATCAACAATTATACCAGTAAACAATAGTTTATCCATTCATTAGATGTGATCACTTGTCCTACTTGTCAGATAATATTATTGTTTACTACATAATTCCGATGACCGATGATATTGTTTATCAGTAACGACAAACAACCCCTGAATAATTTCTGAGCCTGAGATGATCACGAACTTGAATGAAACACGTTTAACTAAACGACTTCTGCTTAAGTCAAATCAACATTTGACTCAATTTATATAAAGGTTCGACGGATTTTTTATAGGTATTTATATATGTATCTTTATGTATACTTTTAAATCTATGAAATGGTCAAAAATTCATATTACGGGTTTATATACACAAGATATCGTATTTATTTGAATAAAATCAGATTCAATTCCTAACCTCTACCACTTTCAATAATATCATATTTAAACTTCAAGAATTTGAGTTTGGTCCATAAAATTTATCAATTTTTAACGGTATTGGTTTTTTTATTTAAGGGTTGTTATATATTTTTTTAATCATTTTCAATTAAATAAAAGGTATTTTTGCTATCGCTTATTAATATTATATTAAAATTAAAAACATGTCTTATTTTTTATTTTGAATCAAAAAAATAGGGAAAAAAAGACCATTCCGCTCTCGTTTTCTCTTTTTTCCTTCTATTTTACCAATTACGCATATGACATAAGTTTTTTATTTTAACAAACTTAAAATAATAAAAAGAAACTAAAATACTATTTATTCTGTTGGACTCTTTTTTTTTGAAGGCATAGCGGTATTGAACTCATAAACGACTACCACGAACACATACAAGCACGTACGCCTCCTCGGCAGTATCGGACATCCACCAATAGCCCACTAATCTGTCGTTGTCCCGGTCCAACCCAGTTTATGACTGGACCAGCCCAATGATTGACTATTTCTCATACCCTCAAATTGATTCCCCTTGGATTCGAATCCATGTAGACTGGGATCCCATCTACAGTCCTCTCCAGGATGCTACCGTCCTTAAGAAGACTAACTGAGCTAGACATGATTTGTAATTCTGTTGGACTTAAAAGGAAGATTTTGACACTTAAAGTATCATACCCGTATGAGTTATTAAAATTTAAGAACGATGTCCTTTAAAAAAAATTGCAAAATAAAAACAAAAATAACATTTTACTTTATTTATCTTAAAAAAATAATAAAATAATTTAAAAATGACGTCACGTATATTTGTATGATAAATCCTCACCGTATGGCACACTTCCGAAGGAAAGCCGATCGATAACGACTTATCCACAATAAAATATTATTATTTAATATTATATTATTTATATAATAGTTGAATATAAAATAAATTAAAAAATATAAATATTTATTAATTGACTACTACATACATATATATAAACTTAGAATAGAATCTTTGAGTAAAATAATTATTAATTAATTGTTTTCAAAGTTATTATATGGTTATAATATTTAGTTATATAAAGGTTAAATAGAATAAAATAAAAAACTATTGACTAGTCGTAGATACAAGTATTAAACTTCAAGTAAATTACATTTTGGTCCTTGAACTTTGTCACCATTGACAAACTTGCCCTCACAATTCTTTTAGTATAGACTAGTCCTTGATCTTGGTTGGGTTTCAGGTCTCAATTAACGGTCTATGAAGTTTCTGTTAATTCCAGTTAAACGAGGATCATTTTATTCGCTTTACGTTTTCCATTCATTTATTGAAAAATAAACTAAGTTTTAACCCCCTCCCCCTCCCCCTCTCTCTCTCACATCATGATCACCACCTTTATTTGACGTTTCATCTCCAATCACCATATTTTCTTGTGGTCCCATCTTGGGACGTTTTCGTCAAATGAAGTAGTGCAATAAATCAAACAAATATGTGATTGTTAGAGTTGAAATGTGTGAACGCACACCTTCAAATACAATCCCTATTTTATAATTACTGTAATCAAACTCAAACTGCAAAAACCATCATTTTGAAATTAAATCATTATTACTGTATCTGTTTGATCCTTAATATGCATGTTGCAATCAAACATATACTTACGGAACAATAAACCATGAACTTAAAGTTTTTGTCAAACACCCAAAACATACAACACTTACAATGATTAACTACATCAAAAAAGATCGGATCAAACCCAGATCTTCCTTTAAAATGAAAAATGATTTTAACACTTTCATCGCTCCATCTCCATGAATCAGTTGCAAAGAGCACTAGTAAGAGCAAACCAAACAATATATAATGAAAAATAATAAGAGGTTTGCAAAGTATCTTGTTGACCATTTTTTGATGGCTTTTCTATACCCATCAAAGTTTTAGCCCATTAAGAGCACATCGACTTCCCTCGATAGATTGAATTCCAAATCTCCCTTCTTTGATTCCCCCATGCAACTACCTAACAATTTCATATCCACTTTATCCCTCCCCAATAGTTTATATAGACATAATTTCACCCCAATCTTGCTATAACACCCCAATTGAACTCAAGATAAACATAACATAAACAAGTATTGGAATGCACAATACGTTGAAGGATTTACCAAAAGAAGAAAAGGGAGAATACAACAGTGTTGAAGTAACGGGGAAATGGTTAAGTATAACAGTGGCTAAATGAGATACAACGAGGTAGCTGGTCGATGAAGATATGCTCGGTAGTGGCAAATCCAATATTCTTTTTTCCTGGTACGACACCTTTAAGATAAATCAAAGGCTCACAAAACATTTTGATTTAATTAACCATTTCGAGTGATTTTTAAAGTTTTATTGGTCAAAATTTAGGGATTCTACGTTTTTTTGATGATTTCGAGGGGATTTTCGGTCTTTTTGGTTGATTTTGAGTTATTTTATTTGATTAATGGGGTCCCATGCAAAAACCAGTAGGGGAACTATCGTAGAAATACAAAAAAATAAAAATAAAAAAAATTCCCCCCTCATTTTCTTCTCCTTTGTCCACCATTGTGCTTGGTGATAGAAGTAAACATTATATCGCCACCAAATATGTGTATATAGGGTGGACCTCCATGCAACAACTTTCTCCCCCCCCCCTCTCTCTCTTTCTATATANTGTTTGAGAGTTGTAGAATGGTTTGGGGAAAGTAAATTAAATGGTCAAAATAATTAAGACACTCTTATAATATAATGCACAATTCAATATGGTTGTTTGGTAAATGTTCAAAATTAAATTAGGACGCTGAATGATTAAGACAAGCCAATATACAAAATCATTCAAGAAGTTTTAAAACCATTAAGAAATAATTTTTTTTTCACAGATTGTTTGCTTGTCTAGAACCACTAAGAGGTAAACAACAGTCCCTAATTATTTGAATTAACTAAAATGACTCACTTTTAAACCGAATTTAATAGAAAAAGCTTAACCAGAACAAAATCCAAAGAAAATTTACATTTTGCAACACATACAAAACAAATACGTAACAAGAGAATTAAAAGGGCCAAACTCATCAAAAGTAAAAAAGTTCAGGGACTAAAATTGTAACTTCCTCATAAAACGATAAAATTATAAATATAAATAGATCTTTCTGATTTCATGGTATACATAATTATATAATCATATTATATATATTATATATATGTCAAGTTTAAATGTGAATTCATATTTATTGTGAACGTGAGAACCATTAATATCGCACCATATGACAATATTCAGTTTGAATATTTATGCTTTATTCAGACTAAATAAAACTTTATTCAATTTTATTCAGTCTGAATAAAGTATGAATATTCAGATTGAATGAATAAAACTTTATTTAGTCTGAATAAAACTTAGGCGCCAATTCAGATTGTCACGTGATGGGATTTTGTTGGTCTTCACGTTTACAATGAAAGATAAATTCATATTTGAACTTTCATCTANAGAGAGAGAGAGAGAGCTTTTTAAGAAAACGTGATGACCAATTTCAGCCACTTATCGGGTCAATAAATGCGGCTTTGACCAGTGCTCCTTTAATAATCTCTACCCTCCCATGAATTGCGTCAATCCTCCGTGATCGCGTATATCGTAACCAAAGATGCGTGACTGAGATTTGTCCTCACGTTTTCTTAAATTGACATGGTTTTCGTATGAACCCACATCTCTATATATATAGTATTAGGTTCAAATGATAAGTGCTAAAAATATGAGAAGTAGAGAAGTGATCTCCACCACTCATCCGGTCAATAAAAGCGGCTTTGACCGGGTACCCTCCTTTAATAATCTTCAACCTCCCTTGAATCGCGTCAATCGTCCGTGATCGCGTCCAGCGTATCCGGTCAAAGCTGCTTTTATTGACCGGATGAGTGATGAAGATCACTTATCTACTTCTCATTTTTTTAGCATTTCTCATTTAAACTTTCCTATATATATACATATACCTATAATGGGGTGGGTTCAAATGTGAACCACTTTTTGGTTGTGAACGTGAGGACAACCGAGAGCGCGACACGTGACAGATGACTAGGCGCCACGTCAGATCCACGGTGGATGACTAGGCGCGATTCATGGATGGGCATTGAATTAAAGGGGGGACCACACTCAAAGCCCCACGTGTCACGTTCTCGGCTGTCCTCACGTTCACAACCAAAAAGTGGTTCACATCTCAACATTCCTCTATAATTATATACACATATATGTATGTATATATTTATACGCATGTATCACCGATACCGATGGAGAAATAAATACACAGATACGATTTCCAAATAATCCAATCAACCGCCTAATTTCTTCCCCAATCCTTCAATTCCTTTATTTTGCTATCTGCATGAATCTCAACTCCATCCAATTCAAATCCCTCTCTCTTTGATCTCAATCTCAATTACTTGTTGTTCTATCATCATCATCATCATCATCACTTGTGCTGTTGTTTACTTGTGATTTCTTCTTCTTCTGCTTTCGAATTCAAGCTATTTTTGTTCAATAATGGCGTTATTAGACACGCCGGAGATCGGAGAGACGACGGCGACGGCGACTATTCGCGGCGAGATAAGGCGGCGGACGAGTGTCAAGGCCGCCGATGCCGGAATCGGCGACGGGATGTTTGATTCTTCGTCGTCTTCGAAGACGAACTCTTCTTCCGACGAAGGTGAGAATTTGAATCATGAATTTGATGAGAATGGAAAGGAACAGATCCGAGGAGGAGAAGGTGAAGGGAGGAAGGAGGAGGAGGAGGAGGAGGCGAAGGGAAACGACGGCGAGAAGATCGAAGTTAAAAAGGGAGGTGAAACAACGAGTGTGGTGCATTATGCGTATCGGCCTTCGTCTCCAGCTCATCGGAGGATTAAGGAGTCTCCGCTTAGCTCTGACGCCATTTTCAAGCAGGTTTTTGCTTTTGCTTTGATTTTACTCATCTGTTTGTTTGTTGACAATTACATAATATTATGGTAATTCTTTTTTTTTTTTTGTTGTTGATGTAATATGATGTATGTTGTGTTTCTAATAGAGTAAACAACTTCATCTAAAATTTCAATAGCCAATTCTGGATAATGAGGTTGAATTTGAGGATAGTGTTACTTACCGTATAATGGCAGCATGGTTAAAAATTAGAAGGGAGGCTAATTGTGCTCTTATGGTTTGCTAAATGCACCTATGGGTAAATCTTGTTGGCACACCTCAACATCAATAACCACTTTTTACATTTCCAATGCATGATTTGATTCGATTTGAGGAATATGGAAGTGGTTGAAATGATGATGCCCAGATTGACTTATTGAAGGACCATGGTAGATAGGATAGTAAATGAGGTTTTTAGAGCAGAGCTCATACACGGGTAAGTTGAGAGGTGAGATTGTGCTGTTTTGGGCACACTAGTAGGAGGGAGAGCAGTATTGGGGGTCATGGGTGTAGATGTGGGCAGGGCTAGGAGGACGTGGGCGAAGCAACTGAAGAATGGACATGACTACTTCAATAGTTTTGGAAGGCATGACCTCAGATTTGTGAAGACGCTATTCTAGGCTAGTTGATTGTCTTTAAGGGTTCATGGTTTTTGTAGGGGTTAGGGAGGTAGCATAGCTCTAGGGGGATCAACTTTCTTTTCTCAGGGGTTAGCTCTCTTTATTATACTTTAACGTCTTTGCTTGCTTTTTAGCTTTATTAGTATTTACATAATTTAATTTGTTCTTGTTAGTTTTTTCCTTAACCCCCCTAGACTCCTTTTCTTTCTTTTACTTTCTTTTGTTTACCTTTCTTCCAATTTTCTGTTAAACTTTTGGAACAATTTTTCTATTTCCCACAAAATCTTTTTACATGAGGCTTTTTACAAGCCTGAGGTTTTCACGGAAAATTTCTATCTACTTTTGGGGTGTAGGTAAGGCTGTGTACGTTTTACCTTACCTAGACCTTATTCGGGTGGGATTTGTCGGGTTATTTTAGTTTAGTTTGAGAGGAATGATGTATTTATGAATAAGAACCAAAAGGAGTGGAAAAATGCTGGCATAGAGTGATTGGTGGCAAGTCATAATTTTTTAATGCATGTTAAGATGATACTCGGTAGCACATATTCAGACTAGTTGGTGTAGGTTGAATATAATACATATAGTCAATTAGTTTAGACAAAGAAATGATGGTGAACCTTGAAATCTTGAATTGCACTCCTTCACCTATTCTGCCTAAGCTTAAGTTCTTACTAATGTAGTAATACTGAAACCATTTATTACCCTTCACCACTCTGCCTAGGAATTCTTTAGCATACTAACAAGTACGAATTTTCTTCTGTTGATAAGATTATTACTGATTCATGTTAGTGCTTCCAAAATTTTACCGTGGGGATGGTGAAATACTTGCAAATCAGAATATCCAATTAGCAGCAAATAATGATGTTACTCTGCTTCCTAGGAACTGCTAAATGGCAAACTCTTTCTTGGACTTCTAACACAGTGAAGAAAAACAACGGCACAGTGTATTAAGGGGAACTTTCTGAAGTTCTTATAATATATAGAAATTTCAGAATTATAAAGAGATGTAGTCGACTTGTTTGTATGCTACATAGAATGTGCAAAGAGACGAGCCTACATTTACCCTTCCGTCTCAAAACCTTTGGAAATTGGTGAAGTCGCATGCTATTTGGATGTTCAGAAATGAGAGGTTTTTTAATTTTTTTAACTTGGGTATGACCATTGTATTGTTTACAACAAACCAATCAGGCTAGACTTATCAGACATTCTTTTGCTTTTGTTGTGTGAATTTAGCACATTCTTGAGCTGTCCAGAGATGCTATTCAGTGAATATAGGGTTTATCTTTCATGTTACATGCTGTTAATCTCCTATAATTGGTTTGTATGCAAGTCATCCAAGGGGTTTATAAATATACATTCTGGGGCACCATTACTTATGCTTGTATTAATTATAGGAAGAACATACATACAAAATGCTGATTAAGAATTTTAGTCTTACGGATATAGTCTCTTCACAAAGTCATTTATATAAAGCAACATATTGTCTTCTTGCACAATTCCAGAGTATTGATTATGTCCCATATAGTTGTTTTATCCTCTATTCTCTTTCTCTTTTCATATCTTATTTTTTGTGTTATTTAAGACATAAGTGGAAGGGCTAATTAAAAACCGGTCGCAGAGTCATGCAGGCCTCTTTAATCTGTGCATAGTGGTGCTTGTTGCAGTAAATGGTAGACTCATCATTGAAAATCTGATGAAGGTAAGTGCTATGTTGGTCTCCTCACAATCTTTGTCATTTATATTAGTCTTCCAGTGTTGTCTAACTGCCTTGAGTATATACACACCCTTCTGTATCTATGTTGAACAGTGTGATTTTTGTATCACCTTATATGTTTCCATGTATCATTTATATCACTGCTAATAACATAACCCAAATTATTTTTGCAGTATGGATTATTGATCAATTCCAATTTTTGGTTTAGTTCTAGATCATTGAGAGATTGGCCACTTCTGATGTGCTGGTAATATTCTTGCGACCCTTTTCTTTGGGTATCTTTTCTAATAAATTTAGTGCCATATTAAAAATAGGTACTCCATTTCTTATCTATATTATTGTGGATATATTGAGGCAGTTACTAATTGGTTTGGACATGCCACATGTCACCTTTTGATTTCTTCTGCAGCCTCTCTCTTCTAATCTTTCCACTTGCTGCTTACATTGTTGAGAAATTGGCATGGCAAAAACGTATATCAGGCCCTGTAAGTAAAGTATTCCAAACTGCGAGGCTAAAACAGTGTTATTGTATGGAATTTTTTTGACATTGTGGCTTGGGAGATGTTTAATCTAATCCACTCTTGTAGGTTGTAATCACCCTCCATGTTATAATAACTACCACTGCAATTCTGTATCCAGTTTGCATTATCCTCAGGTTAGTTTATTTATACTCTTAAATGCTTGTGGAGATACATTTGTGCTTATTGTCAAGCCTTTTGAAGTCTAGTCACAGTTAACCTTGTTTTCGTTTTTATTAATTGGATCATTTGAAAAGATTGAATAAGGAACTGATGTATAGTTGTCTACCATTTCAAGATATGAAATTATGCTGCAATATACTATTATTTGAGCGCTGGAACAATTATTCATGGTGCTTTTTTTAAAATTAAACCATTGATGTCAATATGAATGAAGAATGATACAGTTGGCAGCACATAGAATCTATTGCTCGATAAGGGCACTGAACTTGCTGATATGAAACTCCACAATTAATTTAGACTCAAGTTTGCAAGACATGAAACATTCTCATGTTGTTCTTTAAGTTATGCAGGTTTGATTCAGTTGTTCTATCAGGTGTCTCGTTGATGTTGTTTGCGTGCGTTAATTGGTTAAAGCTGGTATCATTTGTGCATACAAATTATGACATGCGGTCGCTTTTGAACTCAGCTGATAAGGTAAATTACAGGGTATTTTGGTCTTCATTGCAAAGCAAAATATGTTTCCTTTCAACTTTGTTCAGACTTGCTATTGTTTGAGATCTCCCCTTCAGCCTTTACCCTGCCCCGATGACTCCCCTGAAAAAGAAGAAAGAATAAAACTCTTATTAGATATGCTCACTTATCATGGTATCATGTGGAGAAGTTTCTCAAACTTGCTTGTATTATGCTGTTAGGGAGAAGCAGAGCCTATATCTTCAAATATGGAGGTTTTCTATGACGTCAACCTCAACAGCTTGGCTTATTTCATGGTTGCTCCTACATTATGTTACCAGGTACCAAAATCTCGAGCCTTCACCACTCTACAATTGGTTAATACTTCATGATAGATGGATAATGTATAGAGAATTTTTGATATTATGTAATGGTGTACATTCTGAACTTCTAAATTGTATGTGAAAAACCTTGATTGAGCTAATTTCATGCAATGGATATGGTTCATGATGGCGCACCAGCACTACTTGCTAACTAGACTAAAGTTAGTCTGATTGGGCAGGTGTACGTTAGGATATTGAAAAACTGAAAAAAAGAAAACGTTAATGTTACATAAAATGCAGTTTGATTCTATATTTGAATGCTTGAAGATTATGTTTTAACATTATATTGCTCATGAAGAAAGGACATGTTTTGGTTTGGTTTGTTTGGTCCTGTTAAATTAAGAAATTCAAAGTATCTGTTTTAACCTGCAATATTATTGTGGTACATGAAACTATCCAAGTTACTGGGCAAAGATGCTAAATTCCACGATAGTATCTTTATTCCTTTAAACTCAATGTGCTACCTCCTTCAGACATTAGAAACCATAATCTGAAGCTGCTTTCGGTTATTAAGCATACTGCTTTTCTTGGAGTAAAGCTTTTCTACTGTCAAAAATCCAAATTTATTGATTTCTTCTTTGGTGTTGTAAACGTGTCCATATCTTCTTTTGTCTTTAATCCCATACCTGACCTGTGGTGTAGTTTTTTTTTAATTCTGGCATGACGAAAAAATTCCGTTTCTTGTTTGAGCTATATCACCCTCTATGCTACCTGAAAGGTTAATAATAGAAATTCTTTTATTATCATCATATTGAGGCATTTTTACTTGTAGATAAGCTATCCTCGCACTGCATTTATTCGAAAGGGTTGGGTGTTACGGCAACTGATCAAGCTAGTAATATTTACAGGGTTCATGGGCTTCATTATTGAACAAGTAAGTCCTCTTGGAAGTTACGATCTATTTTTGTTTTCCTCTTTGTGCATTTCAAACTGTATCCTGACATGGCATATCTTATCTGCAGTATATCAATCCGATTGTAAAAAACTCTCGACATCCATTGAAAGGAGACATTTTATATGCGATCGAGAGGGTGTTAAAACTTTCAGTTCCAAATTTATATGTTTGGCTCTGTATGTTCTACTGCTTTTTTCACCTTTGGTAAGTCTTTAATGCTTTACTTTGTGTATGGCTTGCTTGTGCTTGACAATCGGCTTCTGTCATTCTTCAACTTTTTCCTTTAACAAAAAATAGCAATGTGTAAGCAAGAACCCTTCCCTCTTCTGATAGGCAAATGGGTAAGGATAGGAGAGTGGACCCCTGTCCATGCGCACCAAAAAAATTACCTTTATAGTAGCCTACAGAATTGGTCAAAATTCTTTTATTTTTTCTCTTCTATGCAATATAATGTTTTTAGACAGAGAATGGGATCGCAGCGTTGTATAATGTCTAAAAGTACCTTGTTTATGATTGTGATAATAGAAGTAGTCAAAGCTGCGGTAGTTGTCTCTCAAAATGACAATAATATGAGATGACGAACAATAGTAATAGGAGGAAATTGACGCTATTTAAAGCCGTTATTTTCAATTTATTTAAATTTAAGCAGACATCACTTTACCTCTGTAAAACTCTCTGTCTAACTTCCAAATCTGAAAGTTCGCATAAAAAATAGAAGCTGATGATAGCAACATACATAGATGAAGCAGTAAAAAATTGTCACCTTCTCTTGTTAAGCCCCTAAGGTTAAGTTTGCTAACTACTTCTACTTTGGCACGGTCTTCAAAAATTTTGCATGATTGTCGCCGTTGGCAATGAAGTTTTCTAACAATTGGCAGTATACACATCGGGCTCTGAAATGTTCATGTTTGTATTGATTATGGAGTAAAAAATAAGATAGCAGAATGGTGCTTCAAAAGTAATTTTCAATTTGATTAACAATATTTGTTAGCAACTTAGCATTCAAAGCTTTTAGAGAAAATTGAACTTCAGATGTAGCTAGACCAACAATCTAGACGGTATTGATTGCAATATCCTGTGAAGTATTAGAGTTACAAGAATATTGCATGATTGGATGTATATTTGATACAATTTAGATCCAAGGCGAAGGATCCGGTGACAAGTTGAGGTTAACATGAGAAGCGTGAGAAGTGGATCTGAACCCTTGATGACTTTTTATCTCATGCCCTCCCATGAATTGCACTTTAGAAGGGAATTGATCCGGTGCATCTCATCATGATGTGCATCCATTTCTCATCCAACGGTTGATAATCACTTCTCACGCTTCTTTTAACCTCAACTTCTCACCGGAACACAATCTTTAATGTCCAATATGATGGTCTGTTAGTTACTGAGATGCCAGCAGTACATATTTATGCTTCTTCAGGTCAACAGTCATGATGTCTTCTACTTATTTGGGAAGACATCTAATGTAAATACATAATCCCCTGCTTGTTCATTTTTCCTGTTGAAATTTCTAAATGCTCACAAGTAATTTGGATCTGTTTGTCATATCATTCGAGTTATAATATCTGCTGCATTACGTAGTCATCTTTACATGCAAACTGCCATGTAGGTTAAATATACTTGCCGAGCTTCTTCGTTTTGGGGATCGTGAGTTTTATAAAGATTGGTGGAATGCACAAACTGTAGAAGAGGTGAGGTCTATTTACTTTTATTGTTTTTTATGTTCCAATATTGGTTTTTTTATTGCTACAAATAGTTGCTGATGCTTTCTTTTCATATTTTTTTCGTTGGTGGCTGCTCTAGTATTGGAGACTATGGAATATGGTAAGCCCTGATTCATAACTATTTTGCTTCATTATTTTAGCTTTTATGTTCTTACTGCTTTAATATTTTCTGTCCCTACTTCAGTGTATGTGTGTGTATATATAGTGACTGGTTCAAATGAGAACACTACCATTTTATGAAAATGCGAGTACACCCATATTACATGTGATATTACACGTGAGCGGACCCGGTGGATTGCGGGCGACTTTGCTCATGATTTAGGTTGTGCAAGAGGTTGGCCCCGTCTTTATTGACCGGATGAGTGGTGGAGATCACTTCTCTACTTTTCATTTTTTTAGCACTT
>LUCG01269856.1:0-21792 GCA_001633085.1 Carthamus tinctorius | reverse complement strand
AATATATAAACATATAATTTATATTTTAGAAAATATCGCTATTTATCGTTATTCGTTATGTAAAATATCAGTAAGCCATCGTTATTTTGCGTTATTCGTTACTGACAACTATGGGTGGCATCCCTACAGGTTTACTCCCACTTTCTAGTCGTGAATCAATTTAGTTGCTTATAAGCCACCTTTTACAGAAGAAGTATCGTTATCTTTCTATAACAATAGCAACACAAGGGTGTAGATTGTTGAGACATAACTCAGAGGGGAGGGGACTAAATATGTTGTTCAAACCTTCTATTGCTGCACTGTTTCACTAGATGTTATTTTAAGCATTGAATTCAGCCATCAATTAACAAGACTCCTGGTGGTCTAACCAAGGTTTTGGTCACTGCCACTGCTCTTCAGCTTTTAATGCTTAACTTCTAGAATCTATGAAGATATGAGAGTAACATTTAGCTGGTTTTACACTCCCCTTCAAATCACATAACTTTATACATTAATAATGGAATATTTCTGAATGAAAGCTTTGATTGTTGTAATCTCTGTTTTTGGCAACCAAACACTACAATTTATGATTCTCTTCCCATTGTTATTCATAGAAACCCTTGATAAACATGCAGTGAGGTTTACATATGCCAGAGGAAACAGAGATAAAAGGAATAAGAGCGTATAAAAGGGCAAAAACGTCAAGTTGGAGATTGCCTGATTTCTTTGTGAATGTTGTCTTGAGGGAGAGTGCCAGCCTCTCAAAAGCTGGTTGCTTAATGAATCAATGGTTCTTTCATGTGTTGTTTGACATTTTGGTGTCACAATGCATAATGACAATAGGAGATTGGAGAATAGGTATAATAGGTGATGTAGCCTTCTCCAATCCGTTCAAAAGAAAACAACAGCTAATGGCTAGAATGCAGTCTCCAAATTCTACATTTTGCTTTAGCAATTATTTACGGTTTTACACACTTGAGACTCACAAATAGATAGCAAGTAGCATTTACATGTCATGCTAAAAAGGGTGAACCAATGAACATGAGTAAGCAGGAATAACACCACCCGGTTTTATAGTGCTATAACCATTAAATAGCGGTTTTGAATTCAAGACAAATGTGTGGGGTAGTTTCTGCAGTCTCTTCTACCTAGTTAATACTAGTGAGCAAGTAGTACCTTCACTTACTGAACAAATTAATGCATACCAATATAGGCCTATTTACTTGCAGCTTATTCGGTCAGCTATACATGACTATATGGTAGTGGCTTAATGATATAGAAAGTTGCTCATTCAGTAAGCTTCTAGGAGGGAGCTTTAGGCAGAACACCAAATTTTTATTTCCAAACATGTTCCTCCCAATTAGAAAACACATGCTCCTTCCTTCTACGAAAAAGCCCTCCCAAACAAAAACCTCCCCGCTCTATACAAACATAGATTAATCTGCACAAACAGATTTATCAAATAGAAAACCAACCAATTACTATACTATCATCTAATAGAGCTGAAGGTAGAAATGACCTGATAACCCAGTATCCATTTTTAATTCATTTGTGATTCATGATGACCTACAATTATTGTCTAGCCCATGCAGACAAGTCATTAGAGTTACTAGCACATTAGGCTATTGAAGATGAGCTGAAGTGAAGCAAAAATAAAAAACTAATGAACTCGAACAATTGAAGGTACCTCATCCTTCTTCTTGCCTCCAGAGAACATCTTGTATCCACTATAGATCAGCAATCCCCAGCCAGATAAAGAGATAATAACAAACTGCAAAGAGAAAAGAGAAAAGTTTATATAATCAGTACAACACATTTAAAACATTCTCCTGGTTTTTTCACATATATAAAGAGGTAAAAAGTTAAAAATTACAAGGAACAACGTTGCAGTATATATCTAATTCCCCCTAATTTACCAAGGAACGGGCATCGTAGTATATATGCTGCCATTTGCTAAGATGTAGTAGACATAAAGGCAAGTGAAGTTCTTTTGAAATATCCAATCTTGATTATTTATCATCACTAAACAACTTGCAACACTCCAAGTGTGCAAACTAAAGGGAAAAAGATTTCCTTTGCAACTTAAAGGCTTACATGATAGAGAAATAGCATTACTAATCTGAAAATTCCATAGCCACAACAATCACAAAGGTTTTAATCCTAGCAGGAGAGAAATCATATCACAAAACACAAATCAATCATATAAAAAAAACCCTACCAATATAAATCATTTCTACAAGAAAATTGAGAGATGATGTGAAAACCCTAAACCCTTCAAACTCTTAAATTAACACAAGAAATCACATTGAAATCAGAATAGGAAAGGAGACTGACGTGCTCTTCCTTCCACTTAGATGGACTCATGGGGTCTTTCCAGAAGTCAACCTTTGCAGGCCCATGATGATCTGCAAATTAACACAATAATAACTCACATCAAACGCTTCGGTCTTATTTCACAAAAACAAATACGTGTGTTGCACAGAAAATACACATCTCCATGTCTAATGACCTAATATTTGATTTAAACTTCTCAAATCCAATCGAGTATCAACATGCAAAATTGAGCAGGTTAGGGTTTTCAGATAACAATACACAACAAACAACCAGGTGATAGTTATTTGACAGATAGAGAGAGAGAAATGTATGATACCGGCGGCGGCAGATAGGCCACGGCGTTGGATAAGGGAAGCAGCAGGCGATCTAGAAGAGGAGAGGCGGAGAAGATTTGCAGCTTGACGGGCTGCTAAAGTTGATGCCATTTCTATGAACCTTTCTTTTGGATCGAATGTGCTCAAAGATTTTGAGGGAGAGTGGCTGCGTTTCGAAGAGAAGAGATGCTGATGCCTTGGCGACAGCTTTAGACGTCACTTTCTTCTTGTATCATAAATTACAAATAACACCCTCTACTTTTTTCTCTATTACTAAAGGGTCCTTAAAGAAAATCGGTCTTTGTTTAGGCTATGCGTAGCAAGAAGCTGGGCTGGACAGGCTCATAGCCCGCGGCTTCAGCGGGCTAGGGGACTATTGGTACGTCTCCAGCGGGCTGAGCGAGCGGCGTTTTNCTCTCTCTCTACACACTACTCTCTCTCTCTCTCTCTCTATTAAAAAAATGTGTATTGGGTATTTGGTTTGGTAGGTTCGGGTACTAAACAAATAGGGTCCAGATGGCTTATTATGGGTTTATGGAAAAGCTGATGTGACACAGATGTGGCAGTGGAACTCAGAGGGCTCGAAGGGCTCGGGTACTGATAGCCTTATGAAATCAAGTTTAAATTACGCATGGATGTTTGTATACAATTCAATCCTAGGGTAAAATGGATCAGAATGTATTTTATTTAGTGTAATGATGATATTTTTTTCGATTAAATTCACAAACTTTTTAATTTCATATTTCGGACTTATTTTGATTCATATAACCGACAAAACAAGTTAACTATTGTTGACTTTTCTCTTGTCAATGGCTCTCCTTAAAATGTAAACTTGGTGATTTTACATATTCTCACATGTTATTAAGGTATCTCACTCAAGGAACTCGACACTAGCGTAAACTGTACTCGTCTGGCCTCCTCACCCGTCTAACCCCTCTCATAAATTGTGTTCACGTAACACCCAAAAATTCTAGCATGTTATAAGTTTGAGTTTTTTAGTTTTTCGATTTTTTATGTACCATTATTAAGTTATTTAATGGTGAATGGTATTGGTACATGCTTATGATAAGCAACTTGAAGAAACCAAGGTTTAAGAGCAATCATTAAGCTACAGTACGGCTTAGGTCGTGATACAAACCACTTGCAGTTCTTTCAGTTTGAGTTGAGTGGCCTGAGCGATTTATGTTGGGAACATGGCCATTGTATTCCTACTAATGCTATCTAAGTTTGTTTTGGCTAGGGTTTTGGGTCATTAATCCTCTCCCTTCCTCCCTCTATCTCCATTAACAACAATTTTAGGAGTTTAGAAGCATTTTCAAGGGGATTTAAGATGTAACACCCCTAAAAATAAGGTAAATTTAAACTTGAACATGATGTAAACCACAACTTGGTATAAAAGAAATTACCCAAAATGAGGAAAGTATATAAAGCGTTTACATAGATCAATTAGAATGAAAATCAACAATCTACTAATCTAAACTCCCAAAAATATCTATCCAAGTGTACGCCAGACTATGCATAAGTCTATGTCCCAAAAGTTGCCCACACGACAAGACGCTCATCCCTCAAGGCTTGGAAGCCTTGCTACCCAAGCTACCTATTATACATGTCATTTTAAGAAAAAGTGTTAGGCTTAACGTCTAGTGAGAACAAACATTTATAAGCAGTATTTGATAACAATATATGTGAGTTTTCCAAATGGTTATAAATAAGAGTTTTTTCTTTCAAATACACAGAGGACTCTACGATCCAAGAGTTCATCTTGCGACGACGGGGGAGACCAGATTTTCCAAGGTTTGTAACGGAACACAAAAGTAAAATACATTCCAAGTTAGAGCTCACCATACTAGAATAAAGGCCATGAATACCAAAGGAGTCATACTATGGTGTGGGTGAGGGCACCCGATGATTCTAGTCTTGCTCTTCCACTAGGATTACATTTACGATCGATGGCTAGCATCCGGTCTCATATAATCATGCCAAGTGGCCCTCTCTACGACCTAATGTCTTAACTAGCTATACACGTGAATTAACCTAACAATTTAGCCAACTTTATACCTGTGGATTCAATAGTAATAGTCTAAATAATTTAGCCAACTTTAGTCACGTTCACAACATGATGGAACTATAATCACACATATAGTTCTCTAATTACCGTTACCAAAGAATAATATTCAATAACCAACTCGTTTCGTGCATTAAATCATTAAATGGCTCAAGTGACATATAAATCAATTTTCAAAGTGCCATAAGCCTTAATTAAAGGAGCTTAACCCAAATAATATTTCCATGCACTCGTCTACAAATGAACAACTAGATTTCATTATGCATAGTTTTCGAAGAAGTTTATTACACACCTTTATCCAACATTTGAAAACCATTATTTGTATAAATCCATATTTCCAAGATTTACCATAAAGTAGGGTGACAACCTGAAATGAAGCCGACAAAATTCCTCTTCCATTTCCAAACATAAATATACAAAATGCTTTATATTCTTTATCTATATCAAAGGATTTCATTCACATATCAAAAAGCCATAAAATATACTAGGAGATCATAGAGTTTGAAAATCAAGAATGTACTCACCTTGCTTGCTTTCTAGGCCAAACCCAAAACCAAGTTGTTAGGAGGTAGATGGTGATGAACCTAAAGAATGCTTGAGCTTGACACTTACAATACTTAGAGAATTTGGACCATAAATGCTCTAGAAGTTCTTACCAAAAAGTAGAGAGAAATCGTCCAAGTATTGAGAGAAATGAAACACCACGCTAAAAATCAGATCTGATAGGCATTAAAAGCCTTGGAGTAGTTTCGCAACTGTGCCAAGCGATAGTGCCAGGGAGACAATCACAAGGCATTATTAGTTTTTAGAGATATAAAAATTGTCGAAAATCTTTGCATTACTTTTCTTTAAAATAACAAAAAGACATATCTTTTGACAAACAGAACCTTAGTATGTCCCATTTTTCATCCATAATGCTCGGTTTTTTTCAATGTCTCATAAAAATATCACGTTTTATTTGTTTTGCTTTGTAATGAAAAGAACATGTAAAACTGAATTTATTTTTCAACGTAACAAAAAAATAGAGCTTGAAAATTAATGATATTATCAATAATTTTTTTTAGAAACAAGAACTAGGATCCAAGAAACTATAGATTTTAAATGAGAAGAAAATAAACAAATTTCTGAATCAGAATCTTAGAATCTTACTAGAATTGAGACGGCATCGATAACTTAATTAACAAAATCGCAATGAAAATAGTTATAAGGATGATGCTGATGGCGATGCAAGTACATCTTCTTGAGCTCTTTTGCAACTCCTTCGCTTCCGTTAGTTGTTCGGTCCCAAGTCGGACAAATGAACTTGCATGGGCCACATGACTCTCAATGTTGTTTAATTGTTGTCCTTGGGCCTCTACTAATACAGCCATGTCTAAGAATATCTGGTGTAGTTCAATCAAATTCTTCTCTATTTCTATGATAGCATTGTGTCTTTCTTGAATTTCTGAGATAGTATCCATGATTTGGCCTCGGCCTTGATCTTGGATTGCTTTTTGAAGAAAGTCTTCGCCCTTTCCACTTGAAATTAAATTTTCGATTACTTCTTCATTGGCTTTTTCACCGGTAATGGTAAAGTATCTTCTTCCAACAGTCTCCTTGTACTCATCATATATCAGGGCCCGCAACTCTTGGAATTCGTCCATCATGATCTTGAGCTTCTTACCTAGACCACTAACAACCAATATGCGGGTCCGATCGGCTGACGAGCCAGGACCACAACCTGGGATCTTTCGACTTTCAGCATTAGACTTATCGAGGGACTCTAGCTTTCCCTTAATGACCTTCGCACGCTTCAGCACTTGCATAAAATCCAAATCCATCTTGGACCTGAGCTTCTTCATCTTATTGGCATCTTGGACCATCCTGCTCTCTCCATTCGACTCTTGTAGCTTCTTGTAGAGCTCCTCGACAACCATCATGTCTTTCTTCACATTCTCGACATCAAGGAAGAACTTGTCAAGATCGACTGTTTCTTTTTTGACACCATCGCCAACCTCCATATCAACAACATATGCTTGTCTCTTTAATTCTTGATATTGCTTAAAGGAATTGGAAAACAAATCATTCATGTTGTTTAGAAAAGAATTTAGGAGGTGGGAGTTGGGATTTCGGGTACAACTTTTCTCTAAAGAGAATTTAAGCATAAATGAAGAAGAAAAGGACCAACAAATTGCAATGATGGAGATATTGGAGATCCATTAACTTTGGCTAAATTTAAAAGAAAGTCAAAGGCTATACTTTTACATTTTGTTTAGTACTCTCTAATACATTTATCACTCACCAAATATTCATATTTTAACAATTAAATCGAATTTTATCATTTTTCACTTAAACTTGATCAACAATATTGCACATTATCAATCATCACTAGCTAGCGATGGATTATAAAATGTTAACATTTATATTTTCCACCTTGTTTTCACATCTCATATTCATAGTTTTAGATAAAAATAATCTAATTGATATAACTATATATAAAATAATATACACAAACAATAAATAAATCTTCTTAAACTTTGTAACAATTAATTATCTTAATAGGAAGCATGTTCATGATTTTATGCCCTCAAAGGATCATCAATAAGCAAACATGGGTAGCACTAATTTCATATTCTGGTGAGTACCACCCCACCCTACACATTCATATACACATGCATCACACCATCAACCACCTCTTTAATCTACACCAACATATTATTTCTCAAATAGTAAATTGACTTCTTTATTGCTAATTTATCATATAATACATTAATATGATATTCAAACACGAATTCTTTAGTTATCAAATACAAATACTCTAATTTACTGTCTAACCGTTAAAATCACTATATCTATTATTATTGTTGTTGCTCATTTAGTGAATCCATTGCAATAATGCTACACCTTAGATTCCTCTCTTGGATCTGTAGGATCACATCAGATAAACAAAAAATTAATCGAAAACATAAGATATGATCATCAATTCATATCAACGTGTCGAGAGATAGAGGCCAAAAAATTGGCTAAAAGTTTTACCTCTAATGCCCAAATGACTTTTAAATGCTCGAAACATTCTTCGAGCAACAACTTCTCTTGAGCTACAACCTCGGCTAGCTTTGAAAGTGGCAAGATCGTTTCGTGAGCCTATTTCAAATCGTTATTAAGAGTGAGATCGATAGCATGCATTTTATGCACAACAAAAAAAGTATATATATGTGCAACACTTACCGTGGGTGAAACTGAAGATAACACGGACTTGATAGTGGAAACGATATGTGAAGAGTGTTGAAACGCGATTGAAGTTGATTCAAGATCCACCTATATATGTATATATACATACGATGTAACTTTTCCCTTTCAAATTTTGAAATGTTTAAATTCGACTTTAGAGTCGAAATGACTTTTACCTTGGCTCCTTCGATAAGGGGTATCATACAAACAACGTTATGTAAATAATCTTTCATTATCGAAAGATCCACGGTATGTCTCCTTTCGATGCCCTCCCATGCCTCCAACATTTTGGTCTACACAAACATACGATTATGAACTACATTCTTGAATAACATTCTTCGTGTTACCAATATATACTAAATAAAAACCCCAATGGGGCAGCCTACTGGTCAAGGCTTGGTGTTGGGGAAAAACCAACCAAGTTCGAATCCGGTGAGCAACCAGGGGCCACTGAGTATTAATCCCAGGGGAGCATGCTTTAGCTCTCGGTAAAAATTACCCCTGTGCAAACCCAGGTGAACCTTATCAAATATATATATATATATATATATATACTAAATAAAAGACTTTTACCTACCGATTTTTTTTTCTAAGGAAATCCATTTCTAAAGGGATGATTCATCGCAAAAATTGATAAGAAACTCGGATTTGCGTGAACCATTTATATTTTATGGGTGATCCGTGGATAACCACTAACTCAAATTTCCCTAGATGATTTATGTCGGTAAAAATCATTTGTTTTGCGGTGTTTAGTTAGAGAAAAATTACTGACTTGAGAAGATAGGATCAAGTGGAGTTTCATGTCTAGTTTCTCCTTCTGTAGTCGCAACCTCTTTTGTACCACAGAGTGTTGCAATTGCATCATACTTTCTCTTGTGCATAACAAATTGTTCTGCAATAAAACACATATTGCATGTCAATATAGATTTGATAACTTGCAACATATTTTAATAACTTCATTGATTTTAGGAAGTCAAAGTTAAGTTCCTTAAAATATAGAATAATAATTTAAGTAGCATATTGACTCAAATTTGAAACTAATTAAGTTTGACTTAAAATAGTCAAAATAGCATACAGACCTCACATTCAGCAGCTAAGTTCTCATGAACAGCTTGTGCCCTAGCATTTGCATACCTCCATTGCATCCAACTACTTTGCATCAATCTCAGCTGATGAACGCTTTCATTCGTATACTTTTCCGACTTCGATCCTCCTTTCTTACCCTTGATCAAATCCAAACCCATATGGATAAGATTCTTCTTACCCCTGGATGGATCACTAGGAGGCTTCGAGCTCGAAACAGATGGATTAATTAACGGCGATCGTGATCCAAATCTCGATGGGGAAGAAGACTCCCATTCTGTCGACGATGAAGATAACGACTTTGCCCTTTTCATGGCGGTGGTGCTTTTGATATTAGAATATTTCGTTGGAGAAGTATTATTATTAGTATTAGTATTAGTATTATTATTATGCATGGGTGTTGATGGGTTCATGAACTTTGATGGAACTTCGATTCCAGACTTTCTGGAACTCATCGTGGGAGCCATATACGACGCCGCCACGGGAGAGCTTCTACCGGCCGGAAACGGAGAACCAAGATCGCTGCTTTCTGAGTTGTTATCGGAGAAAGAATCCGATCTCATCTCGTAGTACGACGATCTTCGACCAAGGGCGTTTTCGTCCACCGACAGTCTCCCGGGAAGTATAACGTTGTTGTTCGAATCAAAACATTCCGATGACGACGACGTGGAAGACGAAATCGACGATCTGCCGGAAAACACCAGTTTTCCGGTCTTTCTCATCGACCCATGAATAGGGGTGTGATAGTGATAGTGATAGTGATGCTCCTTGGAGCTGATCATTTTGTTATCGGAATTCTGCCGGAACTCCGTGCAGCTTTTCTGTTTGCTGAGAACCGGCGAGTTTCCTCCGGATGTTTTGACCGCAAAGTGATCGGCAAGAGTGGTGGTGGTTGGTGGGTCTTCGTTTCGGGATTTTGATGAGTGGGTGGTGGAAGAAGGCCAGAGGCCACGAATGAATCCGGTGTGTTTGTGTTTGGCCGCCGTCGATGGGGATGGTTTGGAGTTGTGGCGGTTAGGAGGAGAAAGGGTGTGGTTATGGTTGGGCGACGGCGGTGGTACGATGGGTGAGAGGTACCGGGAACTGACTTCTCGAGATTTCTGCCGGCGGCTTTGATCGGCGGCGATCATGGTGGAGAATTTGGAGTTTGTTGATAGTATTTGAGAGAAAGTTGAGAAGAAAAACAAACGTCCGCTTAAAAAGGGATATACTGCTGCGCCGGCGGGGTGGTGAATTTACGGGATTGTCCTTGTGGGGGGTTTTGAAGTTGTTTTCAGCGGGGAGGGTATTAGTGGAGTTTTGCATGATTTTGAATGTTGATAGATAGATAGATAGAGGGTTAAAAATATAGGGTTGCATAAATTTGGGAAGCCGGCATCTTGAAATTCACCCAATCAAGATGTGCCACGTGTGTTTTATTGTTAACGAGGGGGAATGTAATCAAAATCGGATTTGCTCCCTAGTGTCAACATCTTAAAATTCTTGGATATCAAATCATCTATAGCCCATGTAGCGCAGTGGTTCGAACCTTGTGGTGTGCATGAAGCGATATCTAGAACAATGATCTGCCACATAGTGGTATTGTTAATTGGGCTGGGCCATGATCGACGAGGATTAGTCGGGTTCACCCTTAAGTGGGATTCCGAATATCCCGGAAACATATGTGTGTTAGTTTGTCGTTAAAAAAAATTCTTTTGATTTTTAAATGTTTTTATTTGATAAAATACAAAATATCTTGGTTGGTTGGGTTTATTAATTTTTTTTAATGAAAGATGGTATATTTTTAGATTTGTTGGAAATAAAATGGACTAGACAATTCAGTGCAAACTAAAAGTTGTTGGAGAATTATCATTTATATCAAGATGAATGATCGTATGAGAAGAAGGGTTAACATGAGAGAGCTAGAACGGTAACAGGAATCTGAACCATATCATTTTTAATCCCAAACCTATCTATCATATGAATCGTGCTTGATAGGGATGGATCCAACACGTCTGGGTGTATTTCATCGTAATGTGCGTCTACGAATAAAGATCATTTCTCATGATAACTCTACTTCTTACCAGAACTCAACTCTACATGATAATATTGAGTATTGACAATCGTTTACTATAAATTTGCATCTCCGAATTTCGTATCTTTTGTTGAAAAATGTGACAACCACTTTGTAGCCATCAAATGGTTTTTTTGTTCACTCGGAAGGTTGGAAAAAACATGGTGGCATGGTTGTAAATTGTAACTAAGACACTAAGTGAAGGTTTGACGGCATAGATGTAGAGGGACACGTATCTTAACACGAAAGCATTGAATCTTAACGTAACTTAATTGATCTTAACATAAAAACAATTGAATTTTAACTACTCTTGACAAACGTTTTCATACTCTAATATATCGCATACACCTTAACATATACCAAGTGGTGCCCGGACGCGAAAAGCCAAAAAACCAAATTGCTCATCTGATCTTTTACAAAAGCATGTGGCATTGATAGTTGTTGGATCAAAAGAGATCGAGGACTACTGAAAGGTATCATTCAACATATATAGATTATGTACAACGTAAATGAGTGCCAAATGAAACTGGTTTAGTTAGTAACCTTAGTTCAAGTCCTTTGTTTCATATTAATCGTCACCTAAATATTGTTGGCGTGTTTGCTATCAATTGTTATGTTTCATTTAATCATAAGGATATTGCATCATTTTCTATTTATTCTAACGTTTTATATGAATAGCAAGCTTTCAAACAATTAAATGGTGACAACAATTAATCAACAAGCTAAATATTTAATGCTTGATGTTTAAAATGTTCTTTTTCTTGGGTAATAAAGTTGGTGTTTTTGTTTTCAATGGTTGATATGATGATATCTCTTTTTGGCAAAAAGATGAACTTATAGCGTTGGGAAAGTGAAATAAAGATCCAAATAGAAGTGGAACTAGTGGTGATGGAGGGAGTTTCCGAGAACTCTGGATTTCATTTAGACAAACATACGTTACGAATCTCTCTGTTGTTTCAATTTTTTGGCAAAAAATTGATTACCAACGATCCCAACTGCGCCTCCAAGGCACCAATAGAAGATCTTTTGGCTCATTCGAATCGAGGATGCATGTTTTTTCATTTGTAATAATTCTCATCCCTCCTGCTGACAGTCATTATATCCCCCAAGAGTTCCATAAGAACTTTTTAGGCCTTCTTCACATGTGAATTTAAAATTCAAAGTTAAGGTGTGGTCTCATAAGTCATTAGTAAATAACATTAAACTGGCCCATTCAGTATACAAATATAAATGTTACACTACTTCCATCCCAGCCACTAAACTTTAATGACAACAACAGACTCCATGCACACCCAGTTTAACATGAATCTTTACAGGCCTTACTGTTTGTTCATTTTTCACAACAAAAGTATAGAAATCTCACCATCCAAATCAGTGAAAATTGCATCGTTCCAACATCGGATGACTGTAATCGACATACTTCTCCCATAATGCCTTGTACTTCTCGATTCCAATTTTCAACCAAGGCTTCGAGTTGCCGTTAAAGTGTAGCACGGCTCCCTTTTCAATCACCTGAGGATCCACATTCGTATATCCCAAACCTAGTACGTGCCAATTGGGATCTAAAGGCTCCGTCAATCCATAAAACGTAAGAAGTCCAGGTGGCAATGTCCCCAGTTTCCACAACGTTCTGTCCACGTTCTTTTCTTGCCAATAATGGTAAATGCCCGTGACATTCCTTTTTCTCCACTCGACCAAATCAAAAACGTTCATCCCGAAAGCCCAGCCACAAGCATCCGGGTCAAAATGGGATCTTATGAGTGGGTGAGAGTAGTTCAAGTACTTGTGATATCTGTGAAATGTTTCCATGCATGTTTCCACAGCTCCATTCACATTGCCATTCAGATCGACTGTAAAAAGACCCGCAAGATCCTTTTGGACCACAACATCATCGTCAAGGAACACCAGTTTCTTCAATGCAGGAAAAACTTCCGGAATGTAAAACCTTAAATGGTTCAACATAGAAAGATACTTGGGATTTCTGAACTTGATAGGGGTCTTACCACCATCGTTGTTTCCGGAGAAGTAATAGTTCTGGGTGTCTGAGTCTTGTAACTGTTTAAGAACAGGCACGTAAGACGCATTTAACCAGCTAAAATCTTCAAACTTCTGAACATCAACAGTCACCCCTCGGAAATTATTCATTGTGAACCATGCCTTCATCGCAGCATAGTTCACTTCATCGGTTACTAGGTGGAAGACGACCCTATCAGGGTTTAGGGAATTCGATGCTGTCGAGTTTATCACAACCGACGTTGCAAGAATGTTGTCAGAGAAGATGCAGAAATGATAGAGGTTGTTGTCTTTCAGTTTCATGCTGATTTGTGTGTTTCTGGAGACCTTTTTTTGTAAATCAGGATGCCTGAACCATTCAGTCGTCAAACGGACACCAAGACAGTATAGGCTCTTGGGGACTTCTTCAGCAGCTATTTGTCCGTATTTGTTGCTTTTATCGGTTACAGAACTCATCTGTTCTTCAAGATCCTGGATTCTGGCTTTGAGTCTCATGATCATGGTTGCACTGTCGTAGTGGAGCTGTTGGGCTTGGAAGAGTAAAAGAGCCATATCTCTAACAGCAGTTTCTGATTCTCGAAGTGTCAGTGGTGATCGCCTTAAGGCAGCATTTGAAAGAAGGATCTGGGAGTTACGAATCTGAGCACTTAGTTCCCATGCAAATTGGAGATTGTTGCTTTCTTTTGCAATCACGACAAATGCCTTTGCCAGTGATATTTGATCATTGAGTTGCCTTGTGATTGAGTCAGGATTCAACATTTCGGCTGTGACGTTAAGGCCCTCTATCACTTTACCATGCCTGTAAGAATTCTTCATAGCAGAAGTCCAAAGTACAAATGTTTTAATATTATGGAGTACTTTGAAGAGCAGTGAAAGGAACAGATACTGATAATTGACAAAATTACTTCATAAAAGATTCGATTTTCAGATATCGAATAATGAAGATGTGCTGACTAACAACATTGATGCTTATATGGATCATATCTAAAATGGCAATTTTCTTGTGGCATAAGTACCTATAGCAAGCTATATTGCATCAAAAGCATCCAAACAAGTCTTTGCATTTGCAGTAATGCATACTGCTGATCATCAATCAGATAGAACAAAATTATTGCATAATGGAAGTAGCAGCGTCAGTTTTGGCTATGGCCTACATCACATAAGCTTAACTTTGCAAATTAAGAACACCGCTCTTGTACTTTGTTTAAATAGCAGAAGCACAGGAGAAAGGGAACACGCCAATACTCTTCACCTAGATGTCTAAGATCCGACCTACAATCTGATGGTAAAAATGAAAACAGTTAACTAGACTATAGAGAATTTGTAACTAGATATTACATTTTGTACCGTTTTAATTTTATTGTCTAAACGGTCCTAGAGAGAGTGGTTTTGGCATGTGAGGAAGACATGGTTCCTTTAATGTTGTATACAAAGATGGAATACAAAATCTGGATATGCAAAGGATGTTCAAGGTGACGATGTCAATTTAAGCACAACTTGAAACGGTTAGGTTATACTAGACATAACTTATTAATGGATCAGCGAGGAGAGTTTAGTTTTACTAAAAGAATGGTGTCACACTAGGTAATAATAAACCAGAATCAAGAGTCAACTTATCTAAAACTTTTAAATTCCAAAGCTTTCCTTCCAACCTCCAGATTTGTAATTAACTTTTTCCTTGCAGAAACTATAGCATTTGAACAATTGTCCAGACGATGATGGACTACAAAATTACAGTTCTGAAAATATTAAGGACTTCAAGATGTAGCAGGAATACCTCAAATCATAAAGCAGCAACTGTATTACTGTACACTGGATTACTCATTATTTCCAACCCAACAAAATCAAAATAAAAATCTAAACTAAAATGAACCAAAAGGATCATATTGAATGATAAGAATAAGACTTTTACCTACTATTGGGACCTTATATATCCTAGCTCGTGTGACTAAGCTGTTCTCCAAATCTGAAATTGTACTTTCTAAGAGGATCTAGATCAAGTATGCAGCTGTTTAACAGATTGGCCCAACACAGTTGACTCTGTTAAAATTTGTGCCTACCTATCATGGATATTTGTGTAGAAGTATAATGTAGAGTATCCAACTTCTAAAAGTTGTTCTGGAAAACTACAAAATAAATTATAGAGTAACAAACATTTTCATATGAAAGCCAACTTTTTCCTGTAACTTTTTAGGTGCAAGAATCTTTGACCCTTTGTTGTAGGCTAGGGATTTAAAATAACTATCTGCACAAAAGATTGTAAGCTTTGTGAATAGTACCCCTGTTGAGCGGTTTCAGAGGAACTTCTCTTTTTATGTCATAATCCACATGATCATTAATATAGAATGCCATTATTAGCCTTTAATTTCCCTCATTTCTCCAGTTGTTTAGGTTCTTGATGTTCAGCATCTTCATCAACACCACCTCCTATAGCTGCTAACCACCATGCTTTTGACTTTTTAAGGCTTGAAAAACGTTTCAAATAATTCCAATTGTTGGTACTTTTGCAACCCGTTTTTGTTCTTTGTTCTGAATTTTCATTTTGGTTCATCTTTGTATCTTTGCCATCTTAAAATTTATTAATATCCATATTCATCTCAACCAAGATCCAATCTTCATCTTTCGTTTACTTCATTTAATTATGTTGCTCAAAGCATTTTCAATCAAGTTAATTCAATAGACTTTATTTCAGAACCTTTGGTTGTGACCAATGGCGATTGGCAAAGTTATACACTGTAGAAGTATCCTAAAGCATCCAAATTCCAAAAACACAAGTTCTATATATTAAGAGTATCATGAAGCTTCAATCAACCTTGGAGCTTCCGGTGCCAATTTGTTATTCATCACTCCGCCAACTACCACAGGTTTGAGCATCACCAATCCAACCAAGTTTCCTCAAAGTCGAGCTTCATCACGTCAATTTGAGCTTGAAGTTATTCCAAGCTCTCAAGCACCTTGCTTTAAACACAACATTCCGTGTGCTAGTGGTCCCAACAATGCTAGCTAGCTCAGCATGTTGTCCATGACTCCATGCACTTTTGTGCCCATCGTTTCATGTACTCACTCACTCATGCTGGTAAAGGCACTCTTGGAGATCAAGCACGATCAACTTGTATCATGTCAGTCGTGTTTCCATGGACAACATAAGATCTTTGGAGTTTGGATCTCAAATGGTGAACATCCTTCTTTGGGTTTTCCATAGCAGCGACATCCTTATTATTTGATATCTTTGCGGCATTGATATGAAGTTATAAACAATCTGGTTGTGCTAAAAAAGACTTGATCCGAACATAGGAAGAACACACAAAAAGATAGAAGGAACGCTTTTTAGTCGCTTCCAATTCTTGTTTATTGCTTTCTCCCATGATACAAAACGAGCATCACACTCCCTCTTAGGAAGTTTTACCACTGTAAGTATCTAGATCAATAAAGCTTCTAGGCCCAATCAGATTGTTCCTTCATCAAGAAGCTCCTAGACAACTATGGAGAATAGTAGATTAACCTAGAGCACTGTGGTGTCTTCTATGATGTTCTTGATCTTTCATGGAGAATCCTTACTTGGTGCACCTCTAGGCATTACTTTACAAAATCAGGCTGTGATACCTAGCTTTTTGTGGTAGAGTAACGAGACTATAGGGAATCTGCTGGTCCATAAATAAAACTCAAGATGGGTTACAGTTAATGATGAACTATAACCTTCTTACAAGGTGATGTTTCATTACATTTGTTTCTAGCCTCCTCCTCTTCCCACAACTCCCCACTCTCTTTGTAGGTGGGAGGCTAGACGTTATATGATAAAATTATCTATTGTGATCTATGTTTTTAGTTGTGAAAAGGATCTTAAATGCTTATTTGGATGACCAAGTTGGTATGTTAGTATGTTACATATGTTAATTTTCTTCATACCAGTAACAAGGGGGGTACTTGTACCCTTGCCAAATCCCAATCTTGGGTGGTGCGTGAGGCGAGTTGCGTCCCTTTGTGTAATATTAAAAGTATCTCGAAATTGTTGGACATGAATGCAAGAGATATGCAATCATGGACATAGGAGTTATTTAGGTCCTTCTTTGGAAAGTAGAGATGAATAATCATGATTAATACAATTAGACATTAAAATCAAACACGAGTATTTTTCTATGAAAGAAAGAAGGTTAAGCAAGATAGAATTCTTTTTCCTTGATAGTTTGGACTAATATGGACAAGCTAACTAGAAGTAACCTATATATAAGACTTGAAGTTAAGGTAATTTATATTTAATATCTAATATATTAATTGTAAGAAAACTTCTTTCTTTTATTGGTTCGGTTCTTCTACACACACATGTTGTGCATGTGTGCATTAACCCCCTGTAGGTGCCTTAACTTTATATTAATCCACGTGTCAAACCAAAGGACCGGTTGGTCCATACATTCAGCTCAAAACCGACCATAGTCCACATTAACCTTCCATTTTTGTGCACCTTAAGATTGGTCAGAATAAGTGTTGAACAACAACCTTCTAACTAACTGATGTTTCACCAAATTTGTTTCTAGCCTGTTTATTGGTAGGGTGGGAGAGCAAATGGTATTTAATAAAACCGTCTATTCCAATCTATATACGTCGTTGTGAAGACAATGCTATAATTGTTTATTTGGATGACCAACTTGGTATATTGCATTCTGATTCCCTTCATCCAACCAATTAGGACTGGATAGAAGAGAAGGCCAAAGTCAATTCTCCACACCATTACCATGAGAGCCTGGCATGTTGAATATACAAACTCACTTCTACATCTGATTCATCTTCCCAATATTTCATAATAATTCCAACGATGGTAACTTCTATTTGGTGAAACAGTAATATTTGGGGCTACTTTGAACCAAATCAGCAAGAATTACTTCACAATTTAACAGGATGCAAATGGATAATTACTAGCATCTACCAATATAGAATCTGATTTTATTCTTAACTTCTATTTTGAATACCTAGTTCTTCATGCAGTTTCACAGACACATATAATCCTGATTCCCACACTACATTTCAGATTCAAAACAACACAACCACGAAGAACTTGTATTCAACTTAAAAGTGATTAATTTCAACAACAAAAAAATAAGACTCTTTCAAATTACCTTAGACAAGACGGATCTGGATCTCGGTTGGGTGCTCTCTCGACTTAATAAGACGATCAACAGCAAAGTCACCAATCCACATAATGTTAACCAAAAGACATTCGAGAACCGCCGCCTCGCTGGCCGTCGAAACTCCGGCCGTGGTCTTCTCATTCTTCCTTATATCTACAACCTGATAAACCCTAAAAGTCACATACAAGTAGAAATAAACAACAACACACCACTGGCGGCAAACAATACGAATCAAATGGAGCTATTTGATGCGAATCTAGGGTATGGTGAACTCAATTGAAGTGAGATCAAGAGTTGTGATGTTAATCTAGGGTTTTGACGTGTGAGATTTTGGCAATCAGCCACACTGAAAAAACAGTATTCAGCAGGCAGCAGCAGGGCAGGAGGAGTGGACGAGAGAGATCGATCTAGTTGACTGATAATTTTAGAGTGAACTACAGGAATGGTCCTTCAGAATTTATTAACTTTTCACTATTTATCCTTTACTTTTCTACTTTACGTTGACAATGGTTTTACTGGAAAAATTATCAACAATTTCTTGTCTATTTTTGCTTCATCTATGTTTTTCACTTGCTCATATTTGAGGCTTTCTTGATTATTTATTTTAATTTAATAGATAGTTTTTGTTAGAGAAAAAACTCCTATGATTATTATTTATAGGGGATTCTTGTTTATTTTTAGTATTATAAACAACACTACAAGAAAGATCAAGTTTAAAATAGTACCGGTGTTAACTTTCTTTAATTCTTTTCGTTTTTATATGCATAGCTTATAATAATTCGTACATTTAGATCGACTAATTCTTGTTTTTATAGAACTATCCTTGGTAGACATCTCTCTATTTTGAAATGTATCGAAAATTTCATTACCTTATTCCTAAAACGGGAACATTGGTATAACAGAAGGTGTGACCATACCAACTATGCATCACATGCGCTCTACTACAGGCATCTGATGTTATGGTTTCAAATTTTCTTTTAAGTTGCTTTACATATATGTGTGTGTGTTAAATACTAAACATGAGGATATAAGTAGGGAGGCAATTTCAAAACGAAGCATTAACTGAAGGATGTGCTTGTCCATGGCATCATCATCTTCCCATTTTTTGAGTTTTTAGTCGTCAAGAAGGCTACTTCTGTAGCTTAAGAAGCACCTAAGGCCACCACTCTTTTTTATAAACGGGTGTGAGTTTTACTGAGTCAACTCTTAACTTGCTTGTTTTTCCCTTTTCAATTTTCAATGAACAACATAATCTTGACTTGTCGTTTGTTCAATTTGGTCGGTCTGATACTTAGGCCATTTGCCAAACGCTTATATGGGTACCCGATTACTGGTAAATTTTAACACCATCACTTACTTACCGGGTAAGATTTCAAGCCACCAAAATGGTATTGAATGCTACAATTTTTCCGGTAAGTGCTAACCGTGGTAAGTGTCTTCCTCATCACTTACCGGATAAGACCCTCGGTCTTTATTTAGCTTACCCTAGGTATGATACTTGGTCATTGCTATATTCATCCGATAAGGTAATTTGATTTGGTACGTGCTTACCCAGGTAAACGTTTAGTAAACGACCCCTTAGGCTTTTCTTTCCCTTTTAGACCAACCTGTCATTTATAATATAGTCATCTCTTCATGTGCAGTCACATAGGCCTTTGTAAAGGCTACGCATTAGTACTAGATTGATGATGTCGGCACTCGATTCAAATGAAGGTTTGGAAAGCACATGGCAGAACAATTAGAAAACCTATAAATCTTGAGTGAGTTTGCAGTCAATCTTGCTTCTGATTCAACAACTCGAATCGAAGAAAACAATTCTGATGGGGTAGAAAAGAAAGGTTAGTTGTGGTTTGGTAGTAAGCAATAGCACAAGGTAGCAAAACTAAGTATTGTGAATGCAATAGTTCCAGCTACCAGGTTTCTTAGAGATTGAATTAGATCGAGTGTCGAATGGGCTAACAAGAAAGTATAGTTGGAACTAGAATGCATAGTGTGGATTAGATCCGAAAATTCAAAAACCTCTTGGCCTAACCAAGTGTTGGGCCACGTAACATCACATGATAATAATCGTGAGTTACCAAGTTGGGGTGTTAATACAATTGACCGATAAACATCCCAAACAGGCAAATAAGGTCCATCGTCCATTCGGGAGGTAATTGCCTCTCGCTTCTCTCAAGAATCAAGTATGCCCGCCAAGTCATGTGGAGCAATTTCTACATGTGACTTAGTTGAAGAGGTACTTGGCAAATTTACACAATATTGCACACGAAAGCGAGGCGAGACCTACATCTTTCACATGTGGTTAAATTAGATTCAGTTCACAGGGAGCTCACAAAGAGATGACCAAATGAGCTACCCAATTGTTGGAAATAGTGTCCAAGATATTAACTGGTGGTAATATTTTAATAGTAGCGGGGTCCTTTTGGGTTACCCTTAAGACCTAAATAAATAATCAGAAAATTAGAGGGGGTTAAAGTGATTAATTTATTTATCAGTTGATGATAAATATAATTAATTAGATAAAGCCTAAAAGATAATTAATAGGATTAATTATATATTAAAGGATAATGAATTAATAATAATTAAATTAGTTTTTAATTGGTTTGTCAGTCATATAGAATTAGGATGTCTAAGTCAAAAGGTTATAAATAGATGGCTTTGGGGATTAAACCCAATTCAGTTCTTTCTCTTTTCTCTTTGTGGTGTCCTCCTTCCCTCTCCAAATCGCCAAATGTTTTGAGCATTCTTGATTATTAGTATTTGGTGATTATAAGTGTGAACCACTAGAGGGATTCATTCTATTGGTCCTTGACATCCAAGATGCAAGATCAAAAGTATGATTTTTCATTATGATTTTCGACAATCACAATTGACAAGTATTTTTACTCTTTCTTTTGTAGTTAAATATCTATAACTTATGTAGGATAGGTTTTGATTTGATATTACTATGTTTTTGAATATGTTTCCCTTACTTATACGTGGTAATTAGTTTGAACAAAAACCTAACACCAACAAATAACACTTTCACTTAAATATTTAACCATTTAGCAATGGATGCTTAGGCCTTGCGTACCGGGGGCTAGGTTGGGCGGGCTCGCTGCCGCCGGTTTGAGCGGCTTGGGCGGGCAGGGGTACGCCGGCAGCGGCAGGGGCGGGATGGGGGCTGGAGCGGCGTGGCCACACCGCTCAAAGCCATTGAGTTTGTGTGTGTGTATGGTGTTTTATAAATGAAAAGTGAGAGGGTTGGAAGGGTTCAGGTAATAATCAAAGAGAGTTTCAAAGGGCTTATTGTAGGGTTATTTAAAAGCTAATGTAACACTGATGTTGATGTATCTGTGGAGTTGGAAGGATTCAGGTACGCATACGGCATATCCTTAGTGGGGTTTCAAAGGTAGTGTTGTTGACAAAGAAAGAAGGGTAGAACCAATGGGCCCTTAATTAGTCTGTCCCCCTTATTTATACGTGGTTGATAGAGGCGCCACAAATTAACTATATTTTATGTCCTCGTATTTAGTATTTTTTCTTAGTATTAGGCCATCCACAGCCATACCACTCATACCAGCTGCCATATCAGCGCCACATCAGCTTTACCATCACCTTACCACTACCATACCAATC
>LUCG01269836.1:0-11211 GCA_001633085.1 Carthamus tinctorius | reverse complement strand
AACGTGTACCCGGATGCGGTTCGGAAGAAGAGCTCGTGTTATTGGCTTATAAATCTTCACGTGATGTCGGAGGGGACGGCAGTGACGGCGTTATCAAGGACGTTGGCGTGGTTTCGGAGGGAGATGCTGTCGTCAGGAGTGTGTCCGAGCCGGATAGACATAGTGACGGGGTGGGGGCGGAGGAGTCGGGTGACGGGGAGCTCGTTGGTTAGGCAGTCGGTGCAGGAGCTGCTTAACATTTTCAGGTTTCCGTTTTTTACGGAGAACGGGAACACAGGGTGTTTCGTGGGGTGCGGTGAGCCGCTTAGCCGGTGGTTGGTTCAATCGTACGTGGAACGGATGCATTTACTGTAGTAGTGTCCGTGGCAATTTTGCGGATCGCAGTTAGCTTCTGGTTTTGGTGAAGAAAAGCGTTTTTGCAGATGGAGCTTTTACCCTTCTCTATTGTATGTATGATCATGAAACAGAATTAACGATTATTATTATTATTATCATTATTAATTATTATTATTATTTCTCGTAAAATTGTCTTGTTAAATAAAATGTGATAAAAGTTTTTATCTTTGTAGAAAGTTACTCTTCATTGTCAATTTTGGTTTGCTAAACTATTTATTAGAAAAGAATATTCTTTCAAGGAAAAATGAGTTTTTGTTTAAAATAAGATTACATGATTTTTAGGAGTACTGTTTAAATCTAAATTTAGTCAAAGAAGGATTAGAAAAAAATATCATTCTGGTTTCTAATTCAATCTTAAGTTACAATTGAAAAACTAATCTTAGCTTTTATGATAAATATTTTTGATAAATTGTACAAAAATGAAGCAACTTTGGGTTCAATTTTATTTTCTGAACCAGCTTTTAAATATTAAGCACCTTTCGTCCACATTACAAAAAACGTGGAGTCGTGAGCTATTGTCTTGTTCCATTTCGTGTCAAACATAAAACATCTTATTTTATTATGTCTTGTAATAAGCAGCAAATTACAAATACTTTTGGGGGTGTCGGTGGTCTTTTTAACTGGAAAAGCTGAGTGGGCATTGTTTTATTAGATGCCATGTCAGTTTATTTCGGATTTGTCTTAAAAGGATCCAGCAACTCCAAGCTTCTTTCTTTTTACAGATTTTCATTTGTTTCATCAGCATGATTCACCATTTCACCGCAGTATCTTGTATCTACACCAGCTATGGTATATGCACTCAAAGGCTGTTTGGTTGGTTTTCCATTAAGTCCTCAATGGATAAAGTTGCATGTGTGGATGAATTTGTTTGTATAGGACGGGAAGGTTTTTGTCGGAAAGAGCTTTTTCATGGATTAAGTAAACGTTTTTTTTTTTTAAATTGGGAGAGACAGGTTTGGAAAAACTTGGCTTTCTGCATAAAAGCTCCCCCTAAAAAGCTTACTGAATAAGCCACTTCCTATATCATTAAGCCACTACCAAACAGTCATGTATAATATAACTGACAAAATAAGGTGAGTGTCATTAAGCTCATTAAGATGCTGACAACCAGGCCCTCACTTAAGGTTCTTAGAGAGTTCTACTGACTAGTACTCATGACTTATGACTACTCCCCAACTAATCTGCATGCTTATCAGCTTAGGCAGATGCACACGATCTACTAGCTGTTATTGTATATCTCTTGGGCCCAATTTTGTCGATTAGAAGCAGCATAGCATACTAAAGCAATTTATCAAGCGTTGGCCCACGCTGCTGCTCAGATACATTGAATCAATTCCTTGATCAATGAGCTGCAAATGGTCTTGTTGGTCTACCTACTTTGTGGTGTAATAATATCTGAGCTACTTATCCTGGGACAAATACATTTTGAGGCATATTCAGATCGACTTGCATTTTCATTAGAGAGGAGACATGGTTTTGTCCAACCATCTACATGTTCAATTTGTGCTAGCTCACTACGGCTCAGCTTGCTAATATTCTTACCACTGCTCGGTTACACACCTACTTATGATGCAAGCTTCACATCACACGGAATGTTTCACTTGCAAGGAGATGTTAGTAAAATTAGTACATATACATGTGGCGGTCGATGGCTGGATGGTATGATGCCAGTTAGGAGGTTTACTCAGTTACTTGATAGGCCACCTATTGTAATATCATATTCAAGATAATGAAATCATTTCCCTAGAACAAAACTCTAGTTCAAGACGACTCCAACGACAATATCGTCAACAATTTGGGCCTGGGGAACTTATTACAATGCAGATGATGATGATAAAATCCAACCCTTCTTCAATACCATGGATTCCAAGGAGGTATATGCAAGTGCAACCTCTGAAAGATGCCATCCAATACATATAATACATTCACACTAAATGGTGCTTCTTGAGTGAAGACTAAAGTTGGTGCTTTAGTTATTATAATCCTAGAGTTCTATTTTCATCTGAAATGAACTTTCAAGTTGATAAGCAACATCTGCTGCATGCATGCATGCATGCATACTCTTCTATGATTTTATTTGTGTGGCATAATCCTAAATCTTGATCTTAATTTCATCTGCTTCTTGGACATATCGACACCATAACTTAGCCACATTGGTGTCCACAACTTAAAACAGTATGCTCCTGTCCTGCAGTATATAGCCAGCCACATCAAATAGGTAAGCCGCAGTAACTACAGTCTTGTTATTTCTTTCTAATCGTCATTTCAACAAATTTCATTTTTTTTTTCTATATATAGGCAGCCTTCATCCTTTGAATGTGGCACTGAGGTGTGATTCATCCATCCAAACTACCATTTTCAGATGTTGGTTAGAGAGTCTATATATATAATATTCTTATAAACAAGCATCCTCTCAAAACATTAATTTCCACATACCGGGAAGTTGGTTGATTTGAGGATTAATGTTCAGTTGTATTGCCGACAAAAATACTTCTAAGACTAACTTGTAAAATGATGGAAGTTAATTATACTAAAGCTACTCTAGTATGTACAAGTATTTGCTACGGAGTACAAAGTCAAACTGCACTCACAGTATACCAAGTCAGATAACACGGGTGTTGTAGGAACCACAATGCCGGCATTTGTGGTACAGCCAATGGAATGACACAGTTCCTCTCTTCTCACAGTCATTGCATAAAATTTCCTGAAAATCATATTAGAAGTTAGTCTCATCAATAGGCATTTCATACAGCGGGATCCACACTTTCACGATTTGCATGGGGAATTTTTCACCTGAGTCTTGCCGGAGTACTCTTCCGGAATTTTCTCTTCAGCCAACATTGCATCCAACATGCCAAAGTATACCTGGGAGATGGTGAAAATTCAACTTGCAAGAAATAATTTAAGAAACAAGAGTATAGTTGATGATCAGCATATTCTTGACTTCTGGAGTCGAGTAAATGCATTGGGATTCGAAGCATACTTAAATCATATTTATCACATTGAATGAATGTGTGTCAAGTTGCTTCACATAAGCAAGAACAATGGTGGATAAATACACACTGGTTTCTATTAGTTCAAATATATAAGGAACTTCTATGCATAGTAGGTTTGCTAACAAACTCACCTGCATATCCCCCAATGACTTGCTGCATATTGGGCAAGTATAGCTTGAGCAAGTGTATTCCTGACAGCAGAATTAAAGAGTCAAGAAAGCAGTGTAGAAAATATCCAGATCGAAAAGAAAGGAATTCTGGTGCTTAAACACCCATGCCTTGGTAGGGTGAAGTCTCTCTGCAGCCTATGCCTAGCACTTTCTAAAGAGGCTAATTCCGAGTCTCATAATCAGGAAAATTTCATTCACAACTAAATAACCTAAAAGATATGACATGAATACCTGAAAACATGATGAATGCATTATATGACCACACGGAAGGGCCTTAACAGGATTGCTTGATGTGAAGATGTACTCGTGGCATATTGGACAATTGTCTTCAAGACACTTTTCTCTGCAGATATGCACTGAGAGAGACCTTGACATGCAGGCATTGCAATTCATGCAGTGGAAATAATCGATGCCTAGACCCTTCCCAAGTCTGCAGAGGTTACAGAAAGGGCAGTGATAGATCTGCCTGTTCATAGAATTATAATGGATCAACAAAGATAATCAATATAAAGACTAGAAGGGAAGACAGAATTTTGTCAATGAATGGGAAGGAAAACATGTAAGTATATAACTATCTAGCATCCATAAGCTGCAGAATCTGCCTTCTTTTGTCTTATGAACTATCAGTTAGAACGGTTACATTTAGCAATCCATCTCATTAGCTACAAAACTTGAAGGAATATAGCAAGCAATATGGATTGTAATACAGGCTTGGCTTTTGTACAACTGATTGTAAACTGTGTTCAGAGGCTGGATTATTTATTTAACAACATGTTTAAATACGCAATATAAAACACAATTAAAGGAACCGTACTTAGATTCTTTTACTGGAAGATCGAATTAAGAAGTATATATGCATTCAATAAATCACCTTTCATCGTCAAAGAACTTGCAAATGGAACAGTAGTATCTGGCCATAGAGAGATTGTTACAAGAAAATGTTGAACATGTTGGACCAACGGGTTGGATTATTAAGCATTTCATGCACATCATCATAGTTGTGGCTTTTCTGCATGTTGACAAAAGCAGTATAAAATACATGAGGAACTTATAGAACATTCCGGCTCATAAAGGGAATAGTTGAAGATGCACATGTACCTATCCATCAAGTGATCAGTTGCGTCATCATGACAACGTCTGCAAGTGTATAGCTTGTTGCAACAAGAAGCAACAAGTTTGCAGTTCCTCTTGTAGTGTTCGCATCCGTAAACTAATTTGTGAGAGTCACGATAAGATGGATACACACCAGGAATGCCTTGCTCATTATCTAGCACATCAACCTCCGGATGAGATCTTCTTTGTATGTTGATCCAGCGGCTGAGAGAAAAAACGGAACTCTAAGTCACAAATAACAGAAGAACAAGGAACACACAAAGTTCCACCATTAATCGCAACAAGATACTAGTGTCCAAAGAAAGTAAAATATTTGCACCCAATCACCTAAGTCATTTACGCAGATTAAATGGTTAACGAACTTTCAATAGGAAAACAGCTCTTAACCGAATAGTGAGCGAAGGTAAGTTTACGTCCAGATTGGTATCTATGTTGTTAAGACATGTATTATGATTAGTTACGGATCGATATACCGATTTTTTTATGGATCATTTTTCTCCATGATAAAATCCTTCTTTAAAAATGTAGATGCTAAAGAATTTTAGTCTGTTAGGGAAAATCCAACAGTTTTGTTTAAACAAATAAAGAAGAAAGGAAAAGTATAAAACTCATGTCAACCTCGTTAGCAGGTTCTGGATTATGATTGATTTTTCCTTAGGCTCCAATGTTGGGTCACAATGCACTCTTCTAATTGTAGCCTCCAGTTGCTCTTGAGTCAACGGTTCGGAATGTACAGCTGTGTCGGTTTGATCAGCAACATTTAATACCTCAGTACTTGTCTTGTCCAGCTCACTGCAAACTTTACAACTCTCCACAGGCTGGTCTTTGCCTTGGTGTTTGCTTAATTTCTTTTCTCTATAATCTGCATTAGAAGTTTGCCGGTGCATGCTTTTATGATTGAACATATTTTCTTTATCAAAACCTTCTGTAGGCAAGTACTTTGAGACTATCTCCAGTGTGTCTGCGGCTGATTGAGTAGGCACAGCTGACTCTTCAACCTTGGCAACGGCATACCTCTTCATACCCTCCCACCATTCTCGTAACCATTGATCAAACATTGTGTTCTTGGTGGCCTTGAACCATATGGACATCAACGCGTTCTGTTCTCCTACTGTCAAAATTTCCATTAGCCATGGTATCATTTCTTGTAGAGTTTCTGCTTTTGTTCTCCCAAGCATGCATCCTATGATCTTTTCTTGTTCCTTGACAGACAAATGCTCTCTAAACAAAGGCCAGAGCTCAATTTCTTCATGGTTTACATGATCAGAAAGCATCTTATTCATGCATTTACACATGTCATGGAGCTTCACACATAGCTGACGATAAATTAGCATTGTTCCACACTGAGTATCCACATCACTGCTGGAAACTGAGAAATACAACTCAGAGACCTGATCGAGAATATAGGAAATCCTATTCAAGTATTCAGCATCCATTTTATGGTCAATGGAGTATGAATGGCTACTGTTTTGGATGACTTCCTTTGCTTCTAGAGCTGGAAATGCGATTTCATCCTCTGCATCACTGTGAATTTTGTGTAGAACCCTTAAAAGATGGAAGCGTCTATATAACTCTGTGAATAAAGCATCATTTTCAGCCAGGTTGGCAGAAAGAGAGACTACACGTTCCATATCCTTCTTGAGAGCTTTGTGGAAGAAAAATATGTGATCCACTGGTCTCGACTCTAGATAGCGGAAGGAACTCTCAGTATTATCCTCCGTAGGATATATCGAGGGAGTTGGTATCTTCAGTTTCTGAGGAAAAAGTACATGAAAGTTGATCCCACTGGAGTACGATGCATCACACATCCTACTGCTGTTAGAGGCAGAAGAAGAAGAGCTAGACACGCCTTTCTTGGCCATTGTACCTATTGCATCCAATGGCCTGGTGTTGGATCTGTTGCTGAGCTGCGTGTCCATATGCAAGTATGAAGACCCAGAACTGTTCTTGATTTGTTCAGAAATAAGTGAGCATCTGTTGTTGAATACTTCGTGCAACTCCTCTCTAAATTTTTCAATAGATGTTTTACCAGAGTAACCAATGCGTACCCATTCATACAAAAGGGAAGATAATGATTTGTTTAACAAAAGGCCTCCTTGCTTTATGCTATGCAAAATGGACTTGGATTCATCTTCCGATAAATGACCAGAGAACCAAGTAATGGTGCACTTGAGCAACCCCAATGGCATCATCTCAAGACCAGCATATAACAGCCACCACTGCATTTCATGGTTGCAGTTCATGATTATAGAAGGAAAAACCTGCCAAAATCATAAGCAAGTAAGCAATCATCGCATGTGACCTTTATGGTAAGTGTCTTGAGTCACTTCAATGTAACTAAGGCAAGAAAACTTACCAAGTTCGTGATCAATATATGATACTTCCTATTGTGACAATGGATTAATTATAGCTTATAAAGTCATGAAATTTAGATGGAAAGCGTTGCTAATAAATGTTTCAACACAATTTTGACGAAAATATGTGGAGAATCTTACCTCTATTTCCACAAATGTCAGGTATTTGCGGATCCCTGTCGTACATATTTTCAGTTTCACACATAGCTTCTCAACAAAGTCTCTTGCTGACATTACATTTTCAGTCTTACTGTATAGCAACAACTGCAAACCTTCAATTTGACTGTCATCCAAGAACCGTTGATATGAAGGAGCTGGGCAATCTTCAGCCAATTCGATGCACATTGAGTAGAAGAGTTTATCCAATGCGCTGCTGTGAATTTGAAACCAACAAATTTAAACAAATGGAAAGACCAATTTATGTGTGTCAATATACTGCATCTTGGAGTGCTCTCTATCTCTGTTTCATATCCTCTCTCAGTAGAAGTTAAAAAGACATCCACAATAGTCAATAGCAAAGTCATCGGGATATTGCAAGACAACATCTGCGAGACTGATATTTAAATCTTTTAGAAATGATGCATACTTCTTACTGAGTTTTACAAGACAACATGGAATGCCTAGTCAGGAAAGGTCAAGAAACGCACTAAACTTCAATGATAGCTCAACAGATTTCTGCATAAAGCAGGACAGTTCGATATAAATATAATTCATGCTATCAGTATATTACCTGTAAAATATGATGACATCAGCAAAAAACTTTAGCTGAACAATTGCAGGAGCTAGGCCTGAAAGACTGTTTGAATCTTGAACTGAGTAGAGCTCCTCCAGGACTTCTACCAGATTCTTATGATAGGCACTATGCCACAAAGAAGCACTGCCCAGAGGATTGTATTGAACAGTCGCATGGACTGGATATTCATTCTCTAGCTTCAGTGCTTCTCCACAATGACCTTCAGATTTATATAGTTCGAGCAGCTTCCGGAAATTAGCACGGCCATTGAGGAATAGAGTTCCTTTTCCATATTTATTCAACCCCCCAGTGATAGTTGGTTCTGTTGCTTCAAGACAGGATATCACAACCTTCAAGATTGATGCCAAGACAGTACATCAGTAAATTAAATTGTGCTTAGATTGGAGATTGGGTCAGAGTATACCTCTTGTAGAAGTAAATCCTTAGGTACAACTTCTTTAATACATTGCAGAACATTTTCCCTTTCATCTCGAGAGAGAAAGGAGTTCATCCACCGAAAGAAGTCTTCTAGGAGTATCATAGGAACGCTACACATGAACTGCCAAACAAATGATGCCTGTTCTTGGGTGGAGAATTGCCGCGTGAGCAAAGGAAATACCTGTTTCATGATATACGTAGTTTCTGAGTTCCAACTTTTACCCAATGAAATGTTCATAGTTATTCATTCAATGTTTTTTAATTTGGATCTACACAATGAAGTGCTCATGTTTAAGAAATCAATGCTCCATATCACGTTTAGCCATCAAGTTCATTTCATATTCAATTAGATGGGATTTGATTCTACCAGCTCTCGCTTTTGATATGGTATGTTTTAGTAAATAAAGGTAATATAGAGGTTTTTGAAGGATAGGATCCAGTAGGAAATTTAGATAAAGTTCACAAAGGAGGTTCAACCTAACAGCAAATTGTTTCTGAAGAATCGTCGTCGTTCCATTGTGATGGAACAAATTAACATATCATCATCTGACTCAATACTTCTTGTCTTCCATGTTATTGGTTTAAGTCATAGTCCTCTGTATCCTAATTAAGGGTCTGAATGTGCTTACTAAGATGTAAACCTATAGCTTCACCTATGATTTAGAATAGCAAGTTATCACAAGAAGGGGACAAGGTTTTGAAAGATCCATATATAGAAACACATATTAGTTGTAGGAGAGCTTAATTATATAGCTATTAAATGAATAGACATCTCTTAAGAGCATAATTCCACTCAACTTAATACTTTCATGCAGCATAGACGTACATATTGGTAAGAGAATATTTACTTCACGCTGTTGGCAAATAGAAATTTTTACATGAGCAGTTCTTAAACAGCATAATCCCCATAAATAAGATACTCACTGAATATGCGTCCAAGATAGAAAACCATTGGACTCAGTGATTGGAGAGCTGTTTCGTAAATCTTTTTCAAATTGACAGTGGATAGAAAACGAACTTATCAATATAAGTTGTATGTATTGAAACCAAAAGTGATATTCTTTCCTAACAAACTAATTATAATGCAAACAAGAATGTATCATACCTGCTCTTCTTCTTTGGCCATATGCTTGGAGATGCTGGTCTGCAATGTACCAATGAAGTAAACAAGTTCTTGAAATGGCTTGGAAATACATCTTTGGTCTTCCTTCATCAGAACATCTAAATAGTGGAAAATGGAGTCCAGGATATCATTTGTGCTCGTATGCTCAAGCGAATATGCAGATACCACATTCTTTACATGTGCATCTAACGCTCTAAAAATAACCTGAAATTTAATAAATAACAAGTGAAATACGCATTAGAAATTAAGAACTTCAATGACCATCGCCAACAATTAAAGAGCCACAGGATTAATCATAGATTTAGCTAGCTGAAAGTTTGTTATACACAAATCAACCACACTTTCTAATTATAGGCAGGCATCTTCTAAGTAGAGAAATTTTCACAAGTTCAGAAGTCAACCAAAGTAAAATCAGTAAAGGAAAACAAGAAGAGGAATTCACGGAGCAAAACTAAATTAAATATAACATATTGGACGTAATCGGACTCCGATCAACTTCTTCGGCGATTTCCGTCGGTTTTAAATTCCGTTCCGGCAGTGTAATTAAACATAAAATAGATTCAGGAAAACGAAGTAACCTCATCTTCAGCGACTGAATGATACTTGTTAACGAGCTTAAGAAACTCAAACCTGCGGCGGAGTTCCTGAATCAAGTCAGGACCGTAGATCCTGCTGTCCAAGGCCTCCGCCGCAGTACGCCGGAGGTCAGCGAGCTCCTGACGAAGAGCATTGTGAAAGTGTAACAGCAACAGTATAGGAGCTTCACGGAGGCGAACGCCAGGAATTTCAGTAAGTTGAAAAGCCGATAACACAACCGGAGGTTCCGCCATTAACTACTACTCGAGGCTGTTATCTCCGCCTCCTCCTAAGGGGCGGAATGGCGTTAATCGTCGGCCATAGAAGTGTCCACCACCGCCACATAACCTGTAAGAAGACGAGGAGAAGAGAAGAGAGAAAGGGAAGTTCCGGCATGGAAGTTGTGGTGCATATAACGACTCCCCCTGCAGAGGAGTCCACGGCGGACTTCTATCTCTCTCTCTCTCTGGCGTTGGCCCCCCCTTCGAAGGTCCGTACAATAATTTTTTATTGATTTTTCTAGAATTGTTTAATTTTGGCCGTTTGTGATCCGACGGTGTGTTGATCGAGACGTTATACCAAACGGCCAGCGCTTGTATTTTTTTTAACGGCGTTTGCACATGGAAGAGGCGTTAATCATGCTGCTTTCCTCCCCGCTAGTCCCCTCCCTCACGCGCCTTTCACACCTGTCTACTCTTAAGTCTTAACCGTAAAAATTCGATTTTGATTTCATTTTTAAAGCAAAAAAATAATTATTAGAGTGAATTACATATTAGGTCCATGTGGTTTGGTCATTTTAATAGTTTGGGTCCCTAAAACAAAATATCTATAGATTTCGTCCTTATGGTTTGCATTTCATAACGAATTGGGTCCCTAACTTTAACACCGTCCAATTTTGAGCCGTTTGCCCCATCATGTGCACGGCACATGATGGACAATTTAGTCATTTTATGTTTTTTTTTTATTTTCAATTAAATCCCGTGGACCAAATATGTAATTCACTCTTTATTTTTAATTAAAGTTACAAGGATCAAATCTGTTATTTACTATTTTTTATTAAAAATATTAGGGACTAAAGTTGTAACTCCTACCTACCTACCTACCACCATCATCATCCACATTTGAAACCCACATGCAAAACCAAATTAAAGCACAGATTCATATCCATATTCTTAAACAAAACCATATCCAAAATTCCAAATTCATCAAATAACCAGATCCATCAAACTCCAACAGATATCTCAACAACATCAACATCAACCGCCCACTACCACCTATCACCACCCACCACCACCAACATCAACCACCATCG
>LUCG01269752.1:0-10266 GCA_001633085.1 Carthamus tinctorius | reverse complement strand
ATACAAATTGTACATTAATATATTATCGTTAAATCATGAATGGAATAAAACCATTTACAATTTTCAAAAAACACAATAAAAATATGCATCCAAATCACTCCTTTAACATCTTGTGAATCATTCCTTCATTACAACGTTTTATATGTTAAAATAAAGAGGTTGTTTTGTTCAGATAGGAAAAATGAAAATGATAGAAAAATTAAAAGGGAATGAATTTTCATTCGTAAGTTTAACCTGGAAGCTGAGGATCATGTTCAATTAAAAGCCAATTATCTCCTTCTTTAATGCACATATCATCATTATTTTTTTCACCTTTTGCCTACATGACTTCCGTTACATTTTCGGATCGTGTTTCTTAATTGACATACATTACATATATAGATATATTTCTATTTTGGATGTTAGAGGATTAAACGAAATACCTTTATTTAGATAAAATATTCATTTATAAAGAAAACTAACCCAAACTCATAAAAGAGAATCAAACTACCCAGTTTTTCTATAACTATAGTAGCACAGTTATGGTTTTTCTAGTGTAGGAGATCAAGAAATGGACCTCACATGGACGAAACAAATTTTCTTACTTTCTAAAAAACCGTTGTGATCCAATAAAACAAATAGATGTCATCAATAAAAATCAACCTCGGGATCCTTTAAAAAACCAACACAAAACAAAATCACCTATTTATCTTTGATCAGGGACTAAATGACAGTTACACATAATTTCCAAGTGTAAAAAATGGTATATTTTTGAAAGAATACTTGTAATATAAAGAGTGTAATTTTATACCATATTCATTTCAAAATAAATGCAGGTCGTTCCTAAGGGAGAACGGATTGGACAAATACCAAGGCCTAGAAGACACAAGGGTCCAAAATTTTTAAATATATATAACAGTAGTTTAAAAAAATTTAGTAAATAAAAAAAAGTTATTATTTTGTTAAGTGAAAATGTAAAATAATTATTTCGTATGTAAATGTGTAGGTATTTTTATTGAAATATTGAAAGGTTATCAAGTTTAGTTATTATGGTTTACCAACAATAGCCCGTCTAGCTCAGTTGGTAGAGCGCAAGGCTCTTAACCTTGTGGTCGTGGGTTCGAGCCCCACGGTGGGCGTTATCACCTCTTTTTCCATTTCCTTTTTTTTGATCCTGACCGTTTAATTTTTCCTCCTACACGTGGCGAAATCTCAGACGACAGCATCTCTTTGAGGGCCCCACATTTGTCCATCACACACCACGCATGTTTTAACTATATTTTAAATCCATCAAAACCATTTACCGCTATCTCACTTTCCAATCTCCAAACCCCACTTCAACGCGTTAATCACAGTCTCTCTCTCTCTCTCTCTCTAGCGATCTCCTTCTCCATAGATCGCCGGATTCCGCCGGATTCGAAGATCCGATACGGTGCCGGAGCCGCCGACGATGGCAATCTCCGTTCAAAACCTCTTAAAAGAACGCAGGTATCCTTTTATCGCATCGCTTTTCCTCCTACTTCTCTTCGTCGCCTTCTTCATCCTCTCCACCAATACTTCCCAACCACCGCCTCTCTACCGTCTAGGCCAACCGTCTTCTCGTCCATCGGTTACAGAAAACGTCTCTACTGCTACGTCACCGGTGCCGTTACTAGAAACTGACGCTAAAAGAGGTAGTATTATTCCGGTAGATCGTGATTTGGATGATGATGGCGGCGGCGGTGGTGGTGGTGGAGAAGAGTTTGTGTTGGAATGGGAGTTGTGTCCGGGGCCGCTGGCGGTGGATTACATACCGTGTTTGGATAATTTTAAGGCGATTAAGTCGTTGAAATCGAGAAGGCATGTGGAGCATAGGGAGCGACATTGCCCTAAACCTAACCCTCGGTGTTTGATTCCGCTTCCTGTTGGATACAAGGTGCCGGTTCCTTGGCCGAAAAGTAGGGACATGGTGAGAATGCTACTACTTTGGTAAGGTTTATTTCTATATTTAACTTAAATGTTCTTTATTTTGTGATCCGAATACGATATATGGAGATCTGCTGAGGTTGTTTATTTTAAGTATATAAGTTGTACTGCACGCACTCAATTGTATGAAGATTCGCCTGTGTACTTGATTTTTATAATACCACAAAAACACGAGTCCTGCACGAGCAGGTTAGCATATTTTAGTCCAGTTTAAAATTGCCACTGAGGGAGATAGATACATATTATCTCGATTTGATGATTGTAGTTTTTTAGTTTCAGATTGGAAAAAGCAAACTAGTTTATTTAAACATAGTACGCATTGAGAGACTATATAACTTATATTATATGAGACCCTACTTTTGCTTGGAGTAAAAACAGGGGCTACTATTTGCAGATTTTTCTAAAATGAACTTGCACATTTTTCTAATTTCCTATCTTGTCTAAAAGTAAAATCCTTGTCCTTTTCTCTAACCGTATTCATTTGTTGGTAATTGTTTCTCCAGGATAATTTTTAGATTTTTTATATTGTTTTGTTGTTAAACATGCACATGAAGCTTATGGTGAACTTTTTGCTCTCTGGGCTTTCTGTGGTTAATGGTTTTATCAGCTAATGTATCAATTTACAGATATGGTTGAACAATGTGCCCCACCTTAAGCTTGTTGAATACAAGAAGGAACAAAACTGGGTGAAACTATCTGGTGATTATCTTCTTTTCCCCGGAGGAGGTACTCAATTTAAGGAGGGAGTTACTCATTACATCCAATACATAGAAAAGGTAATACTTGTCGCTATGAAGTTAACTTTGTTATTTGTTTTGAGGTTTTCTGACCACAATTGAAATTAATCTTGGATAACTTGCGAAATCAAAGTCACATATTGAAATAAAAAAGGCTAATTTATAATTTCAAATCCACACTTTAGGAATCTGAATTTGTCACTGCACGCACGGTATAATAAACAAGGTGAAGTTTGCAAGTTTAGACCAATAAGATTCGCAAAAGCTGCTCAAGATGGTGCTTATGGTCTTAAGCCCTTGCACATATTAATAAATGTAATTTGTTTGCAGGCTATTTTCCTGATTTTCAATCGCTTACCATTCACTTTATGCAACTGAGTAGTCTCATTAACACTGAAAACAATATGGTAGCCTAGCCATGCAGCATGCTACTGGTGAAAGACATAATGCATCTGTTGCATTGTTGTATATTACAGAGCATAAAGATGAATATTTTCTTAGATCTTTTTGTGTTGATTGGTAGAATGCCCGGGGGACTGTAAGAGTATTCTCTTGTATATATTGTTAGTCTCCTAGAAATATTTGGATAGTCTAAAATCGGATGCCCGTGAGTTCTGCAGCTTCATTTCAATATTTTCCTGGTTTACTCAATTATTTAAACATATTCACAATCTCCATATGTAAGTGGTTTGCCCTATGCATTTTGAGAATCATCAGATGCAGCAAGTGCACAAGTGAATTAACAGATATTGGTTGCCTTAGTGCCTACATTCAGTGACTATATCACCACTTGCTTAATTTTTATGTTTCTTGTTTTCTTCTAGAATCTGCCAAAAATTGGTTGGGGGAAGCACACAAGGGTGATTCTTGATGTTGGTTGTGGTGTTGCCAGCTTTGGTGGCTATTTATTGGACAAAGATGTTATAACCATGTCATTTGCTCCAAAAGATGAACACGAAGCTCAAATACAGTTTGCTCTGGAGCGAGGAATTCCTGCCACTCTCTCAGTAATCGGAACACAGAGGCTGACATTTCCAGATAATGCCTTTGATTTGATTCACTGCGCACGATGCAGGGTGCATTGGGATGGAAATGGTATTGATATTATCATACTTGTTTATCTATGTTATGAGTTGTAGACGGTTGTAATCTTCATGGCTGAACTTTTCAGGTGGAAGTCCTTTGTTGGAGTTAAACAGGATTCTAAGGCCCGGGGGTGTTTTTATTTGGTCAGCTACACCAGTCTACCGTGATGATGAGAGAGATAAAAAGGTCTGGGATGGTGAGTATAGTGTAAATTATAAACTTGTTTTTCTTGTAGTTGCATGACATTAAATTGTTGTCAAGAAACTGGCTTGTCAAGTCTTCTGCTATTTATCCTAAAGCTAAAAGTAGCCAATCATCTATATGGTTTGATTGAAGTTTGTTCTATTTCATGCAGCCATGGTGATTCTCACTGAATCTATTTGCTGGAAGGTTGTGGCCAAAAGTTTTGATTCATCTGGAATAGGACTGGTTATATACGAGAAGCCTCTTTCTGCTTCATGCTACGAATCACGTAAACAAAACAATCCACCTCTATGTGACGAGCATACCCGGCCAAAAACTTCATGGTAGGTGAAAAAATGTTAATATTACTTCATGTGGAAGTGTCATCGTCATGATCATCTTCTTTTTTGAGTAGGTATACACCCCTTGATGGCTGTATTTCTGCAATTCCACCAACAAAAACGGGCAACTCATATGGATGGCCTACACCTTGGCCCCAAAGGCTCAAAAGTAAACCTGAAAGTCTTTCAGCTGAACAAGATGCTGAAAGGGTCTTTCATGAGGATACCAAACACTGGTCTGAACTTGTTGCAAATGTCTACCTAGGAGAGCTGGGTGTAAACTGGTCAAGTGTGAGGAATGTAATGGATATGAATGCTGGTTATGGAGGGTTAGTTTCCGTTCTGATGTACTTTTCCTGATTAAGGGTTTTCATGGATTTATCATGCCTAAGATGTTCTTATTTCTGATCAGATTTGCTGCTGCTTTGACTGATCTACCGATGTGGGTGATGAATGTTATTCCTGTTAATGGGCCTGATACTTTGCCTGTAATATTTGATAGAGGGCTGATTGGTATCTACCATGACTGGTGTGAATCACTTAGTACATATCCTAGAGCTTACGATCTTCTGCATTCCAGCTTCCTTTTTGGCAACCTAACACAGAGGTAGAGCTCTTTAAATTCACCCTTCCATTTCAGCAAAATATTTTAGAATTCATAGGGTAGAAGGTATGTTGCAAGGCTATGAGTATGAGGGAGGATGCTTAGATACTACTAGGATTTGTCGATTGAAAAGTTTAAGGAAACAAGAGTGTGATAATATATGCATACGTGTCTCTCTGTATGTGATATAAACATAAAACCAAACCAATAAAAATAAGAAATTACCTTCATAATTCATGCAATAGATATATAAATAGTCATATGCTTAAATTCAAACCTTACTCTGATTCTACTTTTACTTGATGAATCTATAGTCTTAACAGTTAAGATAAAAGGTTTTGACCTTTGGTGGTCTCCCCTTTCCTCTATCTCACAAGCATAAGATACATGTTTTTCTTTCTACTGTTGGCTATAATTTCTTACTTCTTAGAGCCCTTTTGTTCTAATAACATGTGAGAATATGTGGGACCCTATTAGATTACTCTCCAATAGAGCCCTTAAGAAGAGAAAGTTCCACCATGGCATCATATAATGAGAAGAAATGGTCTAAGGGGCTGTTTGGTTGGTTCTCCATTAAGTCATGTATGGATAAAGTTGTCTGAGTGGGTTAATCTGTATGTATAGACCGGGAAGGTTTTTGTTGGGGGAGAGTTTTTTCATATACCATTAAGCCACTGCCAAACAGTCATAATAAGCTGTGCATCTCATTAAGCTCATTAAGTTTGTGTTCAAATTTGCAGGTGTGAGATGTTGGATGGTGTGGTCGAAATGGATCGCATATTAAGACCAGGTGGAGTTGTGATAGTTGAAGATTCCATAGAAATGTTAAACAAGCTGAGACCAATTCTGCGTTCACTTCATTGGTCTGTCAAGTTACATCAGCAACGGTTCCTTGTTGGTAAGAAAGGTTTCTGGCGTCCAAATGGATCTCCCAATACCTAAAGGTAAACAAAAATTTCCAACATAATTTCATGTATGATCTAGTCTTTTTTTTTTAATCTTATTCCGGTGCTCATTACCTGGAAGATGGTCTTTAGTTTATTGAGCGGGCGGAAAATGTTAAATGCTCAAATAGAAAAACATAATCCAGTTTTTTCTAATTTATATAAAATCTCAGTAAAATTTTGATATGGTTGGTAAGTTGTTAAGATCATGATTCCTATATACCCTATATACCTGCCTTGTAGAAGCAACCAAATGTTGATCTATGGGAATTGGTTTATCAACCCTAAATATGGTATATTTCAGGTATCCCACGATATCCCACCAATGCATAGCCACATCACTTAAGGTGGTAGCTGAAATCACGTATCGATCTCATTCTTATAAATCACGTAAACTAATTCATCTCAAAGTGTGGGCTTGCTGAAATGGGAGCTTGATACAACCTAAACAATTAAGTTAGGCTCAAGCTTATGCTAAAATAATTTATAAACTAAATCAAATAGTCAACAAACTGAGTTACGTAGTGTACCCAACAATTATTTAAACTAAATTAATTATTTCTCTGAACTAATAATATGTAAAGAAGCATCAAAGCATTAGTAGCCTAGTGGTCGGTAATATCCTTGGGAGGGACAGCGGATGGCATCCCTGTCTACCCGGGTTCGATTCGTGGGATGAGCATGTGGCGATACCCTAACCATGGGTCGGCTTTTGGGTCGGTCCATGGTCGCCGATGATTAGTCGGGTGCCCATATGGATCCCGGATGCCTTGTCGACTTCGTGTCGGGACTTGTACGTGAGTTATCTTCTGTTCAGAAAAAATATATATATGTAAAGAAGCCTCTTGGTTCACAGTTTGATTCAGCTAATTGAGCTAAAAAGTTCCCCTCATGGTGCCTTGAGGCAGTTTCGTGTGGTAGCGGAATATATGTCCACCGATAATTTTATGCATGTGTTTGAATACAAGTAATTGAAGTTTTTTTATTTTATGCATGTGTGCATCATATGCACATCTGCATGTTATAAATTATTTGTATGCATATGTGGATACCTTCAAGATGAACGGTTCTAGGATTCTTCAGTTTTTTATTTTTTAACGATTCCCCCTACAACCTAACCTTATATATTTGTTAGTTTACTAAATAACAAAAGAGGTTTTGGGCTCAAACCTTGGATCCAACCGTGTATCGGTGTATGCATTCCTCCAACAAGGAGGGCATGGCCATCTAAAGAGAAAAAGGGCTTTGGCCCAGTTCCAAACGGAACAGTTTGACCTTGTGCGAGTCTCTGGCCCTCCCTCTCTGGCGCCGCCGCCGAGAAAAGTAATTTGTGGGTTTCTTCTTTGCAGCCACTGGCGCCGCTGAACCCTCACTGGCGTTTTCCCCTGTTGGAGATTGTGATTGCGGTGCCCTTAATTAAGGGGATTGGTATTTGCACCCTATGAATGTCCAGAATTATATTGAGAATGTAAAAAACAAACTATGATGATGTTAATATGTGGAAGGGTAAGGAGAGTTGGGGTGCAATTAGCCTCCCCCTTAACATAAAACGAGTGATCTATTAAGTGAGGTTGCTATACTAATTTAGTACTTGGCTTAAACCCACTGCGAGAATGGAGGGTTTACTTTACCCCCCACATTCTTCTCATTTGAATTTGAAATAGTCAATCCCCCACTTCAATTCAATCCAATCCCCTTGTCAAATTTCCCACTTTGCCCCCTTGGATTTCTTCTTATCTTATCTTCACATACTCCACAACTTGATATATATCATGATTTTGTATACTAATTTTCTGTTTTTTGTTTTCATATATGTTATATAAATTAGTAAATATATATAGTATTATCTATAATATAATAATATATATTTATCTTGTTTGATTTCTGTTTATGTTGGTATTATTTTCAAGTACAAATTAAAATTAATATAAATATTATAAAATATATTTTTAATTTTATAAAAAAAAATATTTCAAGTTCCATATAGGATTAACCAACAGCTTTCTTAAACCATTTGTTAAAATAAAAAATTTAAGATATTTCTCTAAATATAGAGAATCCTCTAAAAAATTTAAATAAAGGGAGAGAAACAATTTTTTAATACCTTTTACAAATAGTATTACAAAACTAAGGGGGCGTTTGGTTCATTTCAGGGAATGAGAATGAGAATAAAAATGGAAATGCAGGAGAATGGGAATTGGAATGAGCATTGCATTGATGCTGTTTGGTTAATCCAATATAATCAATGAAAAATTGTTTCGTATTAAAAAAATATGTTTTTTCAACTTAAAAATACAAAAGATGTTACATTTAACATCCATAGATGGAACAATGCATGGAAAAAAGAACCAAGTAGAAATAAAAATTTCATTTCCCCCAATTTGGTCAGGAATGGAAATTAATGGATCTGCAGGGAATGATTTCATTATATAATATCAAACCAAATAGCAGTTTTCATTATCATTCTCATTCCTGATCCCTCAATACCCCAACCAAACGCCCCCTAAATTTATCGAATGTTTTGATAATAAAATGTTTTTAGAACAAATTTAGCAGAACTATTGGATATAGAAGAAAATATTTTTAGAGATTTTTATTTTTCATTCTTTATTTTAGAAAAAATTTAGGAAGGCTGTTGGAGATGGAATAAAATGTTTCTAAAGGTTTTTACTTTTTATTTTTTATTTTAGAAATTCTTTAACAAAGTTATTGGATATAGAAGAAAATATTTTTAGAAATTTTTACTTTTTATTCTTTATTTTAGAACAAATTTAGCGAACGTGTTGGAGATGGAAAAAAATGTTTTAATAATTTTTATTTTTCATTCTTTATTTTTAGAATAAATTTAACAATGTTGTTAAAGATACTCTAACATATTTGGGTGATCATGATTATAAATCATCTATATTAACAGTTGTTATTTATTAACTTCTATTAAGATAAATATCAATGTAGCATTATACAAAATCAATGGTTGAAGATCAACTAGAAAAATTTAAGCCTCAATTGTATGGCCCAAGAAATTTAATGAGAATTTAGGCATATGAACTGTCGTATTTTAGGAAATTGACATACCGATTTATTAAAGGCAAAAAAATATACATATGTATAAAGACTATTGTGTCTGCTGGAGACCTTAATTCAAACTTATTTTCAAAGACGTATTAATTCAAATTTCTGTGTTATTATTTTTGGATACATTTAACTAGGGTTGTAATCGAGTCGAGATAGCTCGTGAGGTACTCGAAAAATACCCGGAATGGACTTGACGTGAACCGAGTCGAGCTCGAGCTATTCGAGTAGGGTTTTGAGCCGAGTTCGAGCTCCAAAATACTCGACTTGTCAGACTCGCAAGCCTTATCGAGCTTATAGTATATTACCTATTTTACCCTTAACATATAACCAAATTACATTTGTACCCCATAATATTGGATTTTTGTTTTCAAATGTTAGTTCCACTTACCTCTGTTGTAATTGACTATCGCTTTAACGAATAGTTGTATGGTAGACATGATGCTTTCGTTATTCGAGCCTTTCGAACTAGTTTTTAATAGCTGATCAATAATTGTAGCTCGAAAAATTGAAATTTGAATTTTAGTCGAGTCGATCTCGAGAGCGCCGAGTACTTCCTCGAGTCGAGCTCGAGCTTGAAAATCAAAGTTCGGTCGAGCTCGAGTCGAGTTTCAAGCCTCGAGTTTTGATACCGAGTCGAGCTCGAACTTGGCACTGTGTCGGCTCGGCCCGATTACACCCCTACATCTAACAAGGTTCTTGGTTCAACTTCATTTTGGCATTGTTTGGTAAACACAAAATAGCTTATAAGCTACCTTATTTTTTGTGTATATGTTTGTATGGACAAAAAATAGCTTATAAGTTAGCTTTTTGATAAGCTACTTGGATGTAGCTTTTTGGAGTTTTTTGCCAATTATACCCTTATTAATATTATATCATAATATATCATTTTTAGTCATTCTACATATATATAAGTTAGTTTTTATCAAACATAATTTATTCATAAGCTAGTTTATCAGCTACCAACTAGCTTATGAGCTATTTTATGAGACATACCTTTATTTAAATAATTCATATTTTCTATTTAACTACTAGTAAAAACAAAGATAGAAAGAAAATAAGGGAAGACATGTGTTGGGGACCAATAGAGGGTGTTTTTATATGGCAATATCTATTTTTGATGGCTGCTAATTTAAGAGAGGGGTATAGGGGACAAACAAGAAAGACAAGAGTGGATCTAGAAGTTGGAAGATAAACATTATTATTTCTTCCTAACTAATCTTTTTAAATTATGTATTCAAATTATATGTCTACCTCATATTTTTCGAATGATGAAAAGAAATCAAGGACATATCTAAGGCTGGCAATGGGTAAGGGTAAACCCGTTACCCGTTATGTTTCGACCCGTTGGATAA
>LUCG01269734.1:0-15010 GCA_001633085.1 Carthamus tinctorius | reverse complement strand
GTACTTTGTTCGGCGGGTTGGCGGCAGGCTGGCAGCATCGAGTACGAGCGGTGTGGCCACACCTTCCAAGCCCAGCTTCATCTCTCTCTCTCTCTCTTAGCATTTTTCTCTATCTCTCTCTACACTCTACTCTCCTTCTTTTTATTAAAAAAATATATGTATTAGGTATTTGGTTTGGTAGGTTTGGGTATTAACAGAGAGGACTTCAGAGGACTTATTGTGGGCATATGGAAAAGCTGATATGGCGCAGATGTGGTAGTAGGGCTCAAAGGGCTCAGGCATCGATGGCCTAATGAATATATTATATCTTTTATTATTATAATATATTACATATGTTCCTTTTTGTGTGTGTATGGTTGGAATTTGTTTTTTTTAGTATTTAATGGACCTACTATTTTTAGTGTTTTTGGTGTTTTATTTATATTGCTTGAGCTAGAGATAATAGTGGTTGTTTACCAAATTTTTACCGGGTAAAACATTTATCTGGAAAAAATTCACCTTCATATACCTTATTATGTAACATCAATCATTGGCCATGAAAATAAATGCTCGTAAGCATCTTAAACCCATAAAGTGTTTACTGGGCAAAACTCTTAGTCGTTGCTTTATTTTTTTACCGAATAAGTTTATTGTCATATTGCATCGTTAAGGTTAATGATGAGAGTAAATGTTCAGTAAACCACTCCTAAATTTCGGAAACAAACTAAAGTTAACGTTTTAATAAAAAAACTGTGATAAAATGAATTTCACATAATTTATAAAACTCAATCATCCAGTAGAGGTTTTTTTTAATATGTGTGTATTTTGTAATAAATATGGGGAAAAAAACAAAATTATAAAAGTTTGGTGTTTCCAAAATTAAGAGTACCCTACCATCTTGTATTATTTTTAATTAGTTTTCTTCCTCAACATAAATTATACATAGACAATGGTATAATTTGTTAAAAAAGATATTTCAAGAATTTTTAAAATATTTGCTAAAAATATTTGACAATTGAAAAGATAGAATCTTTAAATTTCAATATTAGACTCAATATCAAAAAAATAATATCTTTAAATTAAAAATAATATAATTAAATTGAAAAATATTCAATATTAGACTCATTTTAAATGTATTGTCAAGACAATATGATGTAATTTATTGAAAAGAAAAACAAAAATTTTAATACATTTTAGTTCATATATATTTTCTATGTTAATATGATAAGAATGTAAAGTGAAAAATGAAAAATTAAGGGATAAAAAGTAATTTAATCAAGTAATTATAAGGATAGAAAATGTAAAGTATAAAATTGAAATTAATAAATTAATACATGATGACATCATCAAATTATGTATTTTTTTTTAGTTGATCAATCAAAGGTTCAATTTAAGTATTGATGATGTCAACAAAAACTCTCTTTTAATAAATAATATAGATTTTAACTAAGAGAATTGAACTAAAAAAACAAGTTTACTTATCTTATGGACTCATTTTTTAAAGAAATGATGAAAACCACTCATTGTAAAAAGTTTACATACAACATCTCAAAATTTTCTTGGTTATACCAAGGGATAAATAAATTTGAAAATTTTCTAGGATTGGGTTAAATGAAAGAGGAACTACAAAAAATATGTTATTTGTACATGCTTTATTAAAAACGTGAAAAAAATTAATGTGATAAATAGTTTTTGTATAGAGATTGTTAAAAAAAAGAAAAAACTCTATAATTATAAATGTATATATTTGATTTTAAAAGTTTATGTTTTTAAATGTCTAATTTTTGTAATTAGAAAAGTTCACACTTTAAAGTGTGAACTTTTGTAACCTTAGAATTATTTTTCAAAATTTTCATGTTTAGAAATGTGAAAATTTAGATAATTTGTCCACATTAATAAACGTGATTTTTACTATAATTTTCACACTTTCAAATGTAGAGATTTAATAAAAATTGTAACATCAAATATATCAACGCTTTATTATAGTTTTCCACACTTTTAAGTGTACTACAATTGTTAAAAAAAAGTGTGGATAATCAACCATTTTTCTGTAGTGAGGTTCAAATGAAAACGATAACTTCTTAAGATAACACGAAAAACCTTTTTTATGTACAAAATCATATGTGATTCACCACTAACTGGACTAGACGAATTTTTCGCAACTTAAGTTGCTGGTAAGTATCGTGAATCATATGTGATTTTGTACGTGAATCATATATGATTTTGTACGTGAATTTTTTTTATGTGAATCATATATGATTTTATACATAAAAAAATCTTGTTTTCTTAAAAAGTTAGCGTTCTCGTATGAACCTGCCTCTACAGTACATATGCATAAACAAAATATTATTAAAAAAATTATATAGTGTTTGATTTGATAAAATGGTTACGTGGGATTTAAGTTTTATAGAAAATTTTGAAATTAAAACAACATTTAAAATGGTTTTATAAATATTTATAAAAAATGAATGAATCACATGTACTTTATGAATTAATTATTACAAAATGAATGTTTTTAATATATTATTTCATACCAATCCAATAAAATCTTTCGAATTCTTACAAACAAACCTTATCTAGAGTTGCATTGAATGTAAGTAAAAAGATTAATTAAAGATATTTTTTTGAAATCTGAATTGTAATAATTATATACATTAAAATACATTTAAAATGTTTACGTGTGTATGGGTTTTTGCTTAGATATGCATAAAAGATTGAAGCAATATTTTGGTTCATCTCTCTCATATAATCATAAAATATCTCAAATTTCATTAATCATAATCTTGGATATATTTTGGTATGCTTAGTTTCCTAATTAAATCAACAACCCCATGACTTGAGTTTACTTAATAAATACTCTCCTCCTCATTCACATCACTACTACACTCTCATCCTCGGCTTTACTCAATGGAAACCCCTGTTCCGATTCCGCTTCCGGTTCCGGTTCCTATTCTTTACATGCCCACGAACATCGTCGTCTTTCCTGTTCATCGATACCCTACTCATCATCCCCCTCGTATTCTGCTTCGGAAACAAATAGAGGAGGAATTAGAGGCCCTCAAAGATCTACATACCCAAATCCACCATCACTTCAAAACCAAGCCCCCGGTGATTAAATGTATCTGGACCTTCCCTTTTCGTAATCATCTCAAGCTGAACACCGACGGAAGTTCCAAAGGGAATCCGGGGCCTTCGAGTTTCGGGGGCTTAATCAGAGACTGCAGAGGAACATGGCTGCGTGGATACATGGGAAACATGAGTGTTAATGGAGGAGGAAGAACTTATACGGCTCTCCACGCTGAACTTTGGAGCATATTCAAAGGCCTTTGTTTGATCAAAGATATGAACCTCTCATTCTTGTTGATCGAAACCGACTGCCAGGCTGCCGTAGGCCTTACGATGAAACAACTCGACAACGATGATCCCCTGAAGCCTGTTGTCGGTGCCATCAAACGATTGATGTTGGAGCGAAGGTGCACCATGGTCCATACGAAAAGGGATGGAAACCACTGTGCAGATCAGTTGGCGAAATTGGGCGCAAAGCAGTCCGAGGAATGCATGGTGTTGGAGAAGCCACCGGAGTTGTTGATACCGTATCTGTTACGTGACATCGAAGCCGCTTCAGAGTTTGAAAGAAATCGTTATCATCATCATGAGTAGGAATTACTTTCTTTAATTCTGTTATTAGTGTTGATGGTATTAGACTCCAAAATCTTTTGTATAGTTTGTTTTGGAAAACATATGTTCTGCATGAAATATTGTACAGAATATATGTATGTAGGTTGGCTTCACTTGTTGCATTGATTAATACAAGTCAAAGTTCATCAAAGATTAGTGTGCAAAGTTTCTTTTCTTGATTCTTGGAAATTAATGCAAAAATAAAAAATATGCACATATTTTTTTTGAACCGCAAGTTAACACACACAAGCTCCAGCGGTATCGGGCCTCCAATTGGGCAATCCCACTAATCCGCTGTCATTCGGCTTAACCTATGGCTGAACCTGACCGGCAGGGAAGTAGATCCCATAGACTGGATCCTCGCATACCGGCCCCGAACCCGACCCAAAGGACCAAATCTAAAGTCTGGATATCTCCAAGGATGTTACCTATCCAACTGAGCTAACACCCTTTGATAAACATATGCACATATATTTATATAATGATCTTAAAGAGAATCGTTATGTATTGGATTGAATATTATAGTGTTCCTTGAACTATTATTACAGTTACATGATTTGATTCATATTCATTTTTTTCTCTTCTTTTAGTTTTAATTGTAAAAATATAAGAAGTTGTTATGACAAGCACTAGATTAAAATATATGTTATGCACTTACGCATTTTCATTTATTTTTCTCTTTTTATAGGTTTGGCTCTTCATTGATTGAAAATCAAAGATAAGTATATGAAATGATTTTTGGAATACAAAATGATTCGTTGGTAAATGAGTATACATATTTATCCTACAATATGTATTGATCATTATACTTATCCTATATTGGTTGAAAAATGAAGATAAATATATTCAATATATAGTGGGTAAAATATTCGAGTCTTTCTTTCTTCTTGACTGGGTNTATATGTATAAAGAATTTTGTAAGAAGTCCAGGTTAATGTGATTAGTATGAAAAGGGGATCTGAATTGATCAATTTTATCTCATGCCCTTCCATATTTAAATTGCGTTTTAGAAGGGAATTGGTCTACTGCATTTCATCCAATCGTGCATCCATTTCTCATCCAACGATTGACAACCATACTTCCCACACGTTTCTCAAATTAACCTCATTCTTCTCATTGGAACCTAATCTTATAAATCTTGGCCGATGCAAAGAAAAACATCCTTTTCTAATCCAACCGTTGATCATTTCTAACTTTCGCCAATGCGAAGATGAAGATTCTTCAATAGTCAAACATGAAATCAAATGGGACTATCATTTTTATTATCGATCACTATGATTGCCAAATGAAAACAATACTAAAAAGAGATTACATGTCTGCAATAAGTAACTTAAAACAAAACCTGAAATCATAGAAGAAGAAAAAAAACAATGGTTGAGAAAGAATATTGATCAATGCTTATCACACTCACATCTACCCCAAAACGACACAAAAAGAGTCTAAAAAACACACACACACTTTCATTTCATTTGCCATTTGGTTTCTTGGAGTCCTTAGGATTGAGTTCCTCCCAAGCTTGAATCCATGTAACCATGGCATCCCCAAGCTTCACAAAGTAAGGGTCTATTTTCCCCAGTTTATCCTTAACCTGCTTCGACAATTCGATGTAACACGACTGAACCGTGGTGCACTCTTTCGGCAGGCTCGTGGCTTGGAAGAACGGGATGATCTCCTCTTGCCAAAAGATACCTTTGTACTCTTTCTTCAAGTTCACAAATGGGTTGCTGGCTTTGCTATGCCATATGTATGGCAATCCAGTCTTGATCCCCAACCCCAAATGATCACATATCACCTATCAGAAACACAACCCCACTTTAGTTAGGTGTTCAAATGGGTTCTTTTTTATTCATCCAAACAACATTGTTAAGGAAAGTAGCATTTAATCATATTATGGTAAGCTAACAACCTTAACACACCAACCAGCCCACATGTCGTCATAGCGACCGATAGGTTGACCATCACCCATGAGCCCGAAGTACATGGCTGGACCAATCAGGCTACGGTCGAACGCAAGGTTCATTCCACACATTGGGAACAGAGTTCCCTTTGGAATTGTCATAACTGCATCCACATACCTGAATTGAATTGGAATCAAAACATCATCCATGCACCATGCAAGAACCTTCAAAATATATAGGGGGTGTTTGATTCGCAAAATGAAATTTGATTGAATTGGTATCCATGGAATTTGACTTTTTGAAGGAACTAAAATGAAGTTTGACCACGTGTATGGTTGGTAGGAATTTAATTCCTTTACTTAAAAGCCAAAAAATGATGAATTCCTTAAATTATGGAATTAAAAAGATTCCATCAAGTTCTTCCGTGAACCAAACTTCACTAAAGAATTTGTCATTCCAATTCTATCAAATCCCTTTAAATTCCGTGAACCAAACAGCTAAAGGTGCATTTGGTTCGCAGAATGGAATTGGATCTATGGAAGGAATTTGACTTTGAAGAAATCGAAATGAAATTTTGACCATGCTTTTGGTTGGTAAGAATTCAATTCCTTCGTTAAACCAAACAATGATGAATTCCTTAAATTTGTGGAATTCAACTGATTCCATTCCGCAAACCAAACATCACCGGTGAATCCGGTCAAAGGAAATTCGTCATTCCAATCCGATCAAATTCCGAGTGTTTTCCTACCTAGTGTTTCTTTCTCGAGGCTTAACAAGCTGCGTTGGGGCATCGTAGTCCGGAATGTTGAGCCACAGGCCATGCGAGACAGCGGTCGGGATACCCTCACGGAGGCTGAAAGGATAGCCGCGGACGAAATCAGCACCATCGGAAAAAGGGTCATAAAGGGTATTAAAGAAATAAGGTGTGGCTGGATGAAGAAGGTTCCTAATATGCTGTGAAAGTGCATCTATATCCTTCCCACTTGGATCTTTAGCAACCTACAGTAGTACACAACAAACACCCAAAAAAAACTCAAGAATCAAGATTTTCATGTTAACAAAACAAAATCAAACCCCTTTGAGACAAAACATCAAACAGTTGGTGGGCCAATACAGTACTCACGAAGCAATCATCATCAATGGTGAAGATATACTTCTTCTTGGAAACCATGTAACCGAAACAACGACAAGCGGAATCCTTGAAGGAGATGCAAGAAGCCTTGGGGCCCAAAATCTTGTTAATGTCGTTACGGTTGTAGAGCTCGTAATCGAAGCCAGTGGGGACCTTGATGATCTTGGAAGGATCGCCATCCTGAACGATGATCAAATGATAGGGTTGAAAGAAGGGCCTCCACATTTCAAGGAAATCGAGGTTTCGGATGGTGGGTATGACGATATCGAGGTCATCTTTGAGAGGAGGAGGAGGGTTGGAGGTCGCCATTAGAGAGAAACAGGGGAGGAAAAAGAAGGAATTAAGGTTTGAGTGTTAATAAAGGGGGGGAATCGGAGGACGTGAGATAACGACGGTAACGGAGGATGTTAACGGATTAGATTGGGTCAAACTAATTGCGTCTTTTTCCCGCTTTTATTGCAATGCCTATTTATTTCCCTTCTCTTTCTTATTCAACTTTTTTTTTTAATTATCAACATTTTTGAGTAAATTTTGTTTTGATTTCGGGAACCCCAACCGGCCCACCACGGGTTGTCAATGTCCGTTGTGGGAGGCATTCGTGACTCACTCAACGGTGGTGGCTATGGGTGCATCCGTGCGAGAGCCAAGGCTCGAACCTGGACCATTTGATATATAGTTGTGGAGCTCGAGCCGAGCCCGAGTTTGCTAAATTCTTGACGAGCTCGAGCTTGACACATAAGGCTCGAAATGAACCGAGCTCGAGCTCGGCTCGTTTACACATCTACTCTATACAGTTCATGGTGGACGGACTGGTCGGGTGTTCATAGGTTATCTGAAAAAGAATATTCATTTGACTAAGCTTTAAAAATCTAAAATATACTTCCAAAGAACTTGTATATTTTTCACAATTTATTATGTATCTAAATTAGAATTTAACATATATTTCTAGCATCATTTACTAAGAGTTTTATTACTTGCAAACTTTTATCCATGTAACCAATCTCAATCATATATTTAAAGTAGTAATCAGTATTTGGTTTCATAGGAATATTTTTTTAAGGCTATCAATATCCGAAGCTCTCTGCCACATCTGCACCACATCAGCTTTACCATAAACCCACTATAAGCTCTCTGGAGTCCTCTCTGTTAGTACCCGAACCCTTAAAACCAAATACCCAATACAATAAAAAATAAGAAGAAAAAAAGTGTGAGGGAGAAGAGCGGGTAGGTCGGTGTGGCCACACCGCCCCCTCCAGCCCGCTAGAGATCGTACCCCCAGCCGCAGGAGCCCACTCCGCCCCAAGAGAGGCCCACCCAGCCCCAAAGCACTACTAAGCATAGCCTAAATGAGTTGACATAATGACTAGAAAGTAATAGTCTTGTACAAATTTATAAATGGGTTGATACAATGACTAGAAAGTAATAGCCTAAATAGGTATCAAGACTCAAGTAGAAGTTTTATAGATCTAACCATGGTATGTGGTTCCACCAGGCCACCAAGGAAACGCAAAAAGAAAGTGTCCCTTTTAGAGAGACCAGAAGGCAAACTGGACCTGGTTAGCCCAAGCTCGTTATCCTTCCAACGCAAGGCCTCCCTCTCTAAGGTCCATGAAACCAAGCCTTCGCTCGAGCCACATGAACCAACTCTCAACTTGGGATGGGCGAGCCAGATAATGCAACACCAAGCCCAACCAACTAGACCATACTCAAGGTCCAACTCACTTTCATACCCACACTTGGGTTATAGGCAAGCGCTACCAAGCCCGGTGATCAACAACCCACAAAATCTCCTTATTAACTACTCGAAATATCCACCAGAAACCGACGTGGGATCAATCAACCAACATTTCTGAATTTTCTTTCCTTTGCTTCTTAACTTTCTTGATTCAAGGTTCCACCAAAAGGGTATTCATCGTAACCTGTAGAAATTGTGTATATAATATCGGTTAAATAGCAAGCAGAGAACGGAGAAATGTAACCAAAATCGGCTTTTAAATATCACTTGTGGGTTTTAAATTATACAACACTATAACTTCAACTACTCTACAAAACAATACAAAATAAAACAACAACGAAAAAAAACAGGTGAATTCACCCACATTACACATTTAAAACTTTCTTGTTTAAGATGAATCCCAAGTGCGAAAAATCTTCAACGGCTACACTCGATCATCAAACAAACACAAAGAAAAGGGCCAAAGAGGCCAGTAGACCGAGTAACGATAAGCTCAGCCGAGAACTGGCATTCGGGAGATACGGGTATGCATCGGGTGGTGGCATCACACAGTTATCACCATTGAAATAGATTCTTCGTGGAAAAGCCCAACCCTTTTCGAACGTGAAGGTTGATTTGTCTTTACGGAAAAGCAGCTCCGACTGAACATTCCCCAACGGTCCAGCTTGATTCAGAAAATCATTGTAGAACTTAACACCCCACAGCATAGCAGTATCATCTGTAAAGATTCAAACAACCAAATCCATCGTTAGAAAATCAATTTATACATGAAACAGATCAAGAAACAATGTGTATGTATGCAAGTGGACTTACTTATAGAAGAATAAGGAGTCAACGGTTTGTAGTTGAAGCTGAAAATTTGCGTTAGATTATCGAAGTTTGGATGTTGTACGACCAAATTCCACTGGGAGTAATTCATCCGGTAGTTAAAATTTGTAATGGTGACCTTCACGCGCCAATAATCCTTGTAATTAAGCTTCACGTGCCAATGAACTCGAATGGGACACATATGTTTCGTGCACTGAACTAACGGTGTCAAGGAGTTCTTTCCGGGACCATTAACAACCGAAGCTAGATAAGGCGAAGTTGGACTACAAAAAACAGTTGGCAAAAAAAAGGGTTAAAAACAGCAAGATTTGCAAAATCTAATTGTTACCCAAATACCCATATCAAGAAACCTTACTTTACACAACTTCCCGGATGAGTGGCATTGTTTTGGCACCCACAAGTGCACGTTGGGCACGGTACGATTGTGTCATTGTAGAACGAAGACAGAGATACACAGCAAGTCGGAGTTTTCTGAGCCAGAAATTGCGAATATGTGCATGTAACATTCCAAGTCACTGTCAAAACAAGATTTAAGGCATTAGAATCTTCTAAATCTTTGATATAGAGTTCAATAATCTTTTACTATATAAATATACTCACTCATAGCTTGAGTTACTCTTCTTCCATCTGGAGTAATGAACTTTGTTGGTTTACCAACGACAGCGGGTCCACAGGTGTAGCCAGGGCCGGGTGCAAGCAGGGTGAAGTTCTTGGGTGGTTTGACCGTTTTGTTAGTGGTTCCAGCCGCACCAACGCTGACTTGGAACGAGCTAGCGTAATTGTTGGGATCTTGAGCCCATGAGTTGATAACACCTCCTTTACAGCAGTTTGCGATCTGCTGATTGTAAGGGGTTCCTGGTAATAAATCGACAACCGTTGGAGTTTTCTTGCAGCAATGTGGTGGTGCACTTTTGTACTTCGAACAGTCTCCTTGTTCGGTGGTTTGACTGCCCATCATGCTCCATATCACCTCTTTCTTGGCCCAGGTCCAACCCATGGTCCACCCCGGTGGGGAAATGTGGCGGTATTGCTGGAAGTTGTACATCGTAACCACGGCCTGAACAAAAACAGAATTCCCATCATGATCTTTTTTTCGAGTTAGCAACATTAGAGATGTTGAATCTATGCGTATATAATATTGGCGATTATGAACTTACAACATAGCCATCAGGGGTCCAACTGATGATATCCCACTTGATTGTGATGTTTCCATTTGGGTCAAGTGCATCATAGGCTTCTGCAAATTAACAAGAAAATGGAAGGTTCAATACTTGTTCAATTAAAGCCCCAAACTTTGTAAACAAAAGATCTTGGTAGCTAGTAAAAGGGCAAATAGAACAAAGTCAATCTTTTATGTTGAATAACACATCCCTTAATTGGGGAAATTATGTTTTTGGTTTAGTTAGTGATGTCAAGTTGATCAGATATCTAAATTGGGTTCAGCATAATATTAATTTCAACAAAGATTTACTGATCTTGATCTACAAAGTAATATCCATAGTACAGAACCCCAAAAAACAATCACCTATTCATTAAAGGAAATGAGATCTTGATTCATTTTGCATATATTAAAGAATTCCCATGTACCAATTTAACATAAACTTGATTCATCATTGAAAACTATGAAACCAGTGATTCAATTAAGCTATTGAACAAGAAATCTTGATCAAGAAAAGTCAGAATCTTTCTTATTCTTAACACCAAGAAACTAATCTGACAAAAGACCCACTAATTAAACAAACTTCCTCCCAACATAAACTTCAGTGAAAACTGAAAACCCCCCACACCCATCAGCCAACTGAGTAACTTACTCAAGTACAAATCTTGATCAACAAAGGTCAAATATATGTACTAAGCAAAACCCCAAAAACCAAACTGATTAAAAACAGCAATAAGATACTTCAAGAACTCAAATAGAAAGAGGGTTGAAACCTGTGGAAGTGAAACTGAATGAAGAAAGCAAGATGGCAAGAACAATGGTGGAGATTGAAAATCTGGTGAGAGATCTGAAGAATGAATCCATTGCTGGTTTCCAAGATTTACCAGATCCGGTTTTAGCCCGTTTTCTTGAGAGAAAGAGAGATGTGGGAGAGAAGATACTTTCTCTCCTTGAGAAAGCAGTGTGAGGCAGTGATGGTCGTTATTAAAAGAAAAAGTCTACACCCCCAACAATTTACCCACCTCTTATTTTATTGCGTTCGTTAGGTGAAATTTACCTATCTTGTACATCAAATGTTTTTCTTTTATTAGAACAACAACTACCATCCTTTTAAAAGTAATTATTGAGGAGGATCTTCACGATATCGATGTCAAATTCAATTCATTTAGGCTATGAGTATTACATGAAACTTTGGTTTCAAACAGTTCACTGTTACATCAGCTTTTCACTATCCTATCCTTAAATCATCATCAATCTTTCAAATCCTGTAACACACCATTTCATACCCCCTATAGTTTTACTATTATTTTATATAAAAGGAGAGAGAAAGTGAGAAAGAGAGAGTGAAGCCAGCGACTCCGTGAGACTGTCGGCCAAACCGCCCCTCGCCCACTGGGAGTTGTACCACGTGAAGGCCGAGCCCGTGGAAACTGAAACCAACACTAAACAACCAATTTTTTCTATTTTTAATTTACTTTAAATTAATCTTAGAAAAACCATTCATATTTATATTTAAAAACCATGTTTTTAAGATGTATATCTATAAAATTAACATTATAGTATAATAGGCAAATGATTGTATGAGAATTTGATTTCAACGTAAAAGCCAAGAGAAGTGGTTTAGAAGGAAATTGATACAGATCGGTTTTCAGCTGTATCGAAGAATTTTAGAGATTTTCGGGAACCGACAAAAAAGGCTCCAAAGAAGAGAAAAAAATCAAGCATCGAGGCAGAAGAGACCTCATGGTGCGAGCCTGTCGTTGGTCGATCTGTGTATCGGAACAATCCGGAAGATATTGCTTTTATTAGTTTATTAAAGTATTTTATTAAAAAGGATTATGATTTAGTTTTAATTGTTAATTAGGTATTTAGTAGTATTTATCTCGTTTCCTTATTATCTAGTTTTATAATTGATTTACGATTATTTAGTTTCCATAATTATCTATTTAGGTTAGGTTATAAAAAGGATCAACAGGTTTCACTGTTTTTTAGATTATCAGATTTTGATTAATACAATTCATCTCTTTGAGAGTTATTAAGAGTTTTCTCTTATTTCTAGTTCTTTCGTTTGAAAGGTTACTATCGGGATTTGACGTTTGTCGATCCGCACCACGCATCGTATTCCGCCTGTGTCGGAAATCTACTTAATGCATCGTGCTATTCATCTTATTCTAATATTCATTCAACAGTTATTAACCACTTCTTACGTTTATTAATCTAATCTTAACTTCTCATAATACAACATCTTTACGTCCATTAAAACATATTTCTCATTTCTTAGTATCTCATCATTGATTACTTGCAGAAGTATGATAGTAGCTTTTTAAATTAATCTAAAGGTTGTTAATCGTGTACATACATTAAGGCTATCAGTATCCAATCCTTATAACTCCACTGTCACATCAGCTTTTTCCCAACCTCATAATTAACCTTCTGGAACCCTCTCTGATTAGTACTCAACCCTCTCTCTCACACACACAACACACACACAACCCCATCGGTGTGGCCAACCCATTATTCTCACTCGCAACCCGCCGCACCCGTTGGATGCGTAGCGGAACCCGCTGAGCCCGACGGGTTCGAGCCCACTCAACCTGAAGGTCCGTTACGCATAGCCTAAGATTAACAAGTTGACAAATGTCCTAGAATAAAATTGTTTTCTGGATTTTAATTAAAAGGGCAAACAATATTAATTTTGGTTAAATTGGAACAAAGAAAAAGGTGATAAAAAAGGGCCTGGAGGCTGGAGCAACTCTTGCCGACAAAAACCTTAGACGGAGAATATGTTTTTCTTTTTCGTTTAAAAAAGAGCTAAAATATTAAAATAAACATTCGTTGGTTTAGAAATATAAAAAAATAGTTTAATTTGAAGAAAATTGATTGTGATGGTGATTTGGAGATGATGATTATATTGTGCAGTGTCGGTGGATTTATCAAATAATGCAGAGTGAATTACAATTTTAGTCCTTGATGTATGTTAAATTTAACAGAAGTCATCTCTATTATTCTTTTATTACAAATCGCACCTTTGACATTTGCAAAAGTTTTAACATTTTGTCCCTTTCACAGACGGTCATTAAGTTTTTTTGTTGACTCCAGTTTAATTGTTGACATTTGAGGCATCTTACATTATACAACTATTTTAAAAATATGGTAATTGACCAACCTACCCCCTTCCCTCCGCTTCCCCTCTTCTTCTTCTTCCCCAAAGAAGTATTGTTTTTCTCTTTTGCTCTCCCTCTGCACACAATACATTGTCTTTCTTTTATTTTAAAGAAGATTTATCTTTGCAGATTGCTAGGTCTAAACCAGTTTTGAATGGATTGAGATAGTGGTGGCTGTAGGTGGGGTGTCTTCCATCTAAGTATGATGTGGTAGTTAGTGGTAGGAGTGAGTTGTGTTGTCATTGGATAAACGGTCAATGGTGTCCTTCGAGGATGAAGAAGAGTAGCGTTTGTGTTAATCTTCATAGTAGCGAGCGAGGGGTTGTGTTCTTTTGGAAAAAAAAGAGAAAGGAGTTTGTCCCTTATTTGTGTAGTGTATATATATAATGTAATATTTTGTCAAGTTTTAATAGAAATTAAAATAAAATGGGGGAATTAATCAAGATGCTTAACATCTAACTTAATTTAATAAAAACATAACAATCATTCATGACATAGGCTAAATTCTAAAGATTATGCAAATATGGGAAGTAATTTCTGACCAAAAAAAATTATTATGGCAAATTTCATTAAAATCAATAAACGTCATGGACGAAAATTGTAAATTTACTTAACAAAAAGTTGAGTAAATTGAACTGTTGGTTCTTGTAGTTGTCGTCCCTTGGCTTCACTTCTACGTTGATGGTTTATGTCGTTGTCAATTTGAGTTGGTTTTGGTCTCACCGACTAACAACCGTTAAAAAGTTTGTTAACTTAAGGGCTATTTTCTTTGTATCCATTTTCTAATATTTTCATTAGAATTCTGGTAATAATAATTATTGTTATCTTTTATATATTTGCTATCAACCACCTACAAAACTCTCTCCTCTACCATTGATGATGACACCCTTACATCGCAATATCAATGCTCTTTTCTATGCCCTCGATACCAGAGGCCAGAAATTGTAGTGATCGCGACCCTCCTCCTTCGTTTTCTCCAAATGCCACAAAGCGGTCACACGGAACCACTAATACAATAAATGAAGTTTAGGGCCAAGGGTTAATAGTAGAAGCAAACAAAAGGGGCCAAAAGTGTAATTTACTGTAAATGGTTAAAAGACAGGAGTATCCAGCTCACTATTGACCACGTGGACCTATTCTTCTCTCTTCCTTGCGACCAATTAAAAATCAATTTGTAACCCAAGATATCAAACTTGGTCTCATTTTGTGTGTATCGCTATTTATCTTGACGTATTATATAAATTAGGTTATATTATTATTATCCTTACCCGTACCACAATCATACCATATTTACCAGCACCACATCACATCAGTTTTCCACTATCTTACCAACACCATACCATACCATCCTTGCTCATACCAATTTCATACCACTCTAAATAATTAATTAAATAAAATAGAAGAAAAAGAAAAGAAGACAGAGATAGAGAGAAAGGT
>LUCG01269639.1:0-16552 GCA_001633085.1 Carthamus tinctorius | reverse complement strand
CTCTCTATATATATATATATATATATATAGGGTCGGGTTCTAGGAAAACCATAAAAAATCACGCAATTGAGGAACAACCTAGTAACCAGTCATTTGCACAGTATGCATACAAGTCATTTGCACAGTGTGCACACGTGCATTAAAACCAAGAAACATCTTCATTTACTTGTATGCACTTGTACATGTACATACGGCATAGTTAAATGGTTATTAGATTGTTTATTGGTTTTTCATTTTTTGGGGGTTTCCCCTAAACCTCCCTTTCTATATACATGTGTGTGTATATATATACGCAGGATTGGGTTTTGGTGAGAAGTTGAGGTTAACTGAGAAGCATGAGAAGTGGTTATGTTGGGTGAGAAGTAGATGCACATTAGGATGATATGTACCGAAACATTTCCCTTCTAAAGCACAATTCATGGGAGGACATGATATTAACAGTGATCAATGGTTCAAATCCACTTCTGACAGGATTCTTCGCCTATATACGGGCAATTCAAACCAGAAGCTAAACATTTCGCGAGAAGCCTCAATATCATATATGATTACACACATGATACCAAAGCTTAATCATATATGATTAAACATATGTTGTATTGAGAACATAGATACCATATATGATATTGAGACTTCTCACTTATAGCCTTCTATATATATATATGTAGGAATGATTTTGAGATGCTTGAGTGAAGAAGGGCTAGAGCCTAGAAATGAATTGTTCAAGTGAGCAGTGTTGTTCTTTAAGAATTTAGGGGTGGGCTTGATACGGTATCAAGTATTTTTCCAACACCATGTACCAACCAATTATAACTATAACTGGTACACATAATTCTATATTGTTTACCACCCAACTAATTGCTACCAACTTTTTTCGGTTGGTACTGGTTTTGTACCAACTTTAAGTTACATATTTATGATTGTAAAAGATTGAAGGTTAAGAAAAGATTCATTAACCATCAATTGCAATGTGTTTTTATTGGCATTCTATTAGATTTTAAGATTTTTATTTGAAATGTGAATTTATTTATTGGACTTATAGTCGAGTTTCACTTGTTTATCGGTTATTAAATGCGCATTTTTCGCTTAATTTTCAGGTATGACTACACTGGGTATGGGCGGTCGTCCGGCAAGGTAATATAGTCTAATTTAGAGATGCATAAGGCCCATGCCTTCCAAGCCCGTTTTCAGTGCGTCAATAAGAATGCCCAAACTTTTTAGGCCCGGTCCAGGCTTTGGGGTTGAAAAATCGCCTGATCAGGCTTTTCGGGCCAGACTTATATGGACCAGGCCTTGGCCCAAAAGTTTGGTCCCTAGGCACAGTCTTTTTCGGGCCAGGTTTCGGGCTTGGGCTTGTTTGTGCGTCTCTAGTCCAAAACGCAAATCAAAAGTTTGCATGATGTTAAAATGGTTCTATTTAAACAATATGTATTTTGCTTATTTATTCTAGCCAACCGAGCACAACACGTATGCCGACATAGAAGCCGCGTATAGATGTCTTTTAGAAACTTATGGTGCAAAGGAAGAAGATATTATATTATACGGGCAATCCGTTGGGAGCGGACCGACTCTAGATTTGGCGTCACGTTTATCGAGATTAAGGGCGGTCGTTCTTCATAGCCCGATCTTGTCAGGACTCAGAGTCATGTATCCTGTGAAACGAACATATTGGTTTGATATATACAAGGTTGGTTCTCTTATTTTTAAGCTCTATTTGGTAAACCGTAAGGACGTAAGGTCGTCTTTTGAAAAGCTACTTAAAATAACTTTCCAATAAGCTTCATGTGTTGTTTTAAAAAAAATTCCTTCCAATTATGCCCTTTATATGCTAAAACGGAGTAGCTTTTCATCGTGTCATTTTAGATGGTTTTACATTGTCATGTGGCTTATCATCTAGTTTTTACCAAAAGCGACTAGTTTATCAGTCTGCTTATCAGCTAGTTTTTACTGAAAACGACTAGTTTATCAGTCAGCTTATCAGTTAGTTTTTTACTGCACATGACCAGTTTATTAGTTAGCTTATCCGCTAGTTTTTACCAAACGCGATTAATTTGTCTGTTAGCCTATCAGCTACTTCCTAACAAACGTGGGTGCTTCCCGAAATATAGTTTTACATTATTTTGTGTTTGTGAAGATGATTCCATTATTGATGACTTATATTTGTTGTGATGCAGAATATTGACAAGATAACGTTAGTGCAGTGTCCTGTTTTGGTAATTCATGTAAGTGTTCGATATCCCTTTGCTTCGATTTTGGAAAGTTTGTGCATATGTATGTTGCACGATTTGTCGTCTTTTTGTGACAAGTTCATGTAAAGATCAATAATTACACACACACACACAGTCTTGAAACGTGGTATCGAAAAACCAGACACGTCATGTATACACTATTACATAACTAACTTACATCCATTTACGAGGCTACAATTTTATAAAAAATCGTAATTAAGGAAAACTCGGCTCCAGTTATAGGCCATGTTTGGTAACCATAAAGTAGCTTATTTTCTGAGCTTATTGAAAAAGCCCCATTTGGAAATTTTTGGAACGCTGGTTTAGGTGGCGTTTCAGTAAGCTCGATAAGTTTTTTTCCCCTCTCTTTATAATTATATCCTTTATATTTTACATAAATGACCAAAACCCCTATCTCTCTTGGATAATTTTATATTTTCATCTAGTTTAGCAGCTATTCTTTACCGAACACTATCAGCCAATAGCTAGTTTATCGGTTACTTCCCCAAATAAGATGATCTTAGTTGTTGGGTAAAGGGCAAATTCCCCTCTTCCGGTTTTCCCTTACCTTTACTGCGAACTTAGGGCTTATTTGTTAGCAGCTTAATGGGCTTTACAACACCTATACATGATTGTCTGATAGTGGCTTAATGATTATTCAGCAAGCTTTTAGGGTAGAGATATATGCAGAAAGGCAAGTCTTTTACAAACCTGCCCCTCCAAAGTAGAAAGCATGTTCCTTCCATCTAATGAGAAAACTCTCCCAAGCAAAAACCTTCCAACCTATACAGACAAGTTAATCTAACAAACAAGCGAGACTTTTAACATAAAACCAACCAAACAGCCCCTTACTCTCCTCAATCAAGTAGTTTTTTTACTCAATCTCATTGTCGTGATATAAACGATTTGGGTAGTAGGTTGATCGATTGGGCTCAAAAAATTAATAGTAGGCTCTAGTTTGACTCGAGCTCTGCTAACTTTTTTTTAATGTAGGGCTCGGGGTCGAGCTCGAATATTCTTTTGAGTTATCGAGCTTGATGCTTGTTTATGGGTTTGAACTCTTGATTGATAAACTCGTTTATCCGCTTGAGCTCAATAACCTCTATACTTTTATCGTATGATTAATAAATATATGAACGTGTTTGTCTCGAAAAAGGGTATTCTCGAATAGCTTAGCAATGGCTTGACTCGGCTCGGATCGAAAAATTGAATCGAATTTTTCTGAACGCGCCCAGTTGAACATTAGCATTATGAAGCTCAACCCGAGGTTGAGAATTATTAAGCTCGTGCTCAAGTAGCTCGTTAAAAGCTCGACTCATTTACACCCCTAGACTCGTAATATCGTTTTTGTGGTCGTTCGGAATAATGTAAAACGCGCCGATATCTCGATATGATGTAGGGAACTGCAGATGATGTTGTGGATTGTTCTCATGGCAAGGAGCTTTGGGAGCTTTGTGTAGAAAAGTATGAACCATTATGGGTGAAAGGTGGGAATCACTGTGATTTGGAGCTTTATCCAGAGTACATAAGACATCTTAAGAAGTTCATATCGGCCATCGAGAAATCCGCCCGATTGAAGAACTTATCTGGGCCCCTTCCGGATCATGGCGATAAACACCGGGTTAGTACCGATTGCCGAGATAAGCCGAGGCCTAGCACGGATAGGGTTGACCAGTCGAGGCCGAGCGTGGACTGTAGAGATAAATCGAGATCGAGTGTTGACCGGAGGGAAAAGACGAAGAAGAACACGGAACAACATGTTGGGAAGTCGACGAACACCATTGACCAACCCGAGAAAGCGAGAAACAGCATTGACCGGTTGGTTTACGTTTCAGTCTCGTTACTTTTTTGAAGTATATATATAATATATATAAAGAAAGGTTCAAATGAGAAACATAACTTTTTAAGAAAACATGAGGACGAANGGTCACCCTCCTTTAATAATCTATACCCTCCCATGAATTGCGTCAATCCTCCGTGATTGCGTCCACCGTAACCGAAGATGTGTAGCTGAGATTCATCCTCACGTTTTCTTAAATTGACATGGTTCTCGTATGAACCCACCTATACACACACACATTGGACGATAATCAAATACAAACCACAAATTTCCTACAAACCTTTGAGAACAGACATACAAATATTTTTTTTTCATCAAAGACTATGATTTTAACTATTGTTTCACATGTATTTATGTTCATACGGTGAGCAACATCCATGTGAAAAAAGAAAATTTGATTCACTTGGTGAACTGAAAACACATGAAAAAAGTAATCACAGAAACCGATTCATGTGAAACTATCAACATATGAATACAAACATTTGTGAAACAATATATCAAATTCTAACATTTGATGAAAGAATCGTACAAGAAATTACTTTTTAGCCGGTTCTTACAGGTTTGTAGGAAATTTGTGGTTCTCACAGGAGACTGGATTCAAAACGAGAACCATACCTATTTAAAAGAACACGAGAACCAACAAAATCACATATGATTTTGCATCAACTTTTGAAAAAAAGCCGAAGGACTTTAAATTTGTTAATAAATCATATATGATTTTGTTGTTTTTTTTAAATAGGTACTGTTCTCGTCTGATCCTCCTCTCTCAATATATATACACACATACACACACGACAAAACTCGAACTAAATCTAGAGCCTAGGATTTTCCAAGCGACCCACCCAAACCCGTTTTCCATAACTGGGTTTTTAAGCCTATATCGGGTTTGTGGTGGGATATAGGCCTAGCCCATACTTGGCCCAGTTGCACCTTTGATAAGGCTCGACTCGACTCTTGTTCCATATGAAAGTCTCTATGGCTAAACCAAGATACGACTCTTGTTCCATATGAAAGTCTCTATGGCTAAACCAAGGTACAGTTAGGCCGATGGCTCTTTGGTTATATCTGATGGTTCTAAGGAATGGTGGCAGGTTTGGAGGTATGGTGCGATCGGCGGTCTTTTGCAATATCGATTGTTTCAAGCCTAATGGAGCAACCGGGGTTGGAAGATCATAAACGTACGTTGTTTTATGGTGGCATTTATCGAAATGGAATTTTCCAAGAAAAGATAGGATTGCAGAAGTTACACGAGTTGTTATTTATTCAAGAAGAGAAATTGTTTGATGTAGGTTAGATGTGTATGTGTACCGTATTTGATTCGATTAAACGAAATAAATATTTATAGTTCTTGCCTCTCCATGACTAAAGATATCGGTAGCGAAACCATAGCATAATGTGATGAAAAAATAAGTCGATATATCCTGATTTTTTTCTAACTAAAGAAACCATAGAGCCAAAAAGTTAAGATTTTAAGACAAGTAAACGGACTCGCTGAGTTGCACACGAAGCTATAAACGAGATAACTAAATGAACCCAGTATATCCCACAAAGAATACGATTCGAGATAGATAAACCAAACGAGCAAGTGAATCTAGTTATGGGACTTCCCACCTCTTCTTACCAAATGCAAGAAAAAAGAACTGCATGTTGTCTTCCCATCGGACGAGGTTTTGGTTGCGGTGAGATGGTTCGGTCTTCGTCGTTAGTATACACAAACGCAACTACCTGTAATCAATGGTTGAATAGCTAACATTCTTTTAACGAGAATGATATCGGTACCAGTAGTAGTATTAGTAGCATTTGTAATCAGTATCCTAAACGATCATTCAACGAGGTCCGTCCGTCACCTGATTGACCTGATGAAAGAAAAAGAACGCGAGTCAAAACGTTGGGAAAATAAACCACAATCAGCATAACCATGTCCGACCATCATAAGCTAGCTTATTATTTGACCTTATTGAAAAAGTCTCATTTAGTTAGCCATACTATATTTTTGAAACACTGGCCACGTTTGGTTGGCTTATAAGCTAGCTTTTTGAAATGCTGTTTCAAGTAGCATTTCAATAAAGCTCCATAGCTTTTTCCACCTTAATCCATGTATGCCCTTTCATCTTTTTCCAAATAATTTCACTTTTGAGCCATTTTATATTGTCATCTAGCTTATCGGTTGGCATTTACCGAACAAAACCAATTTATTAGCTAACTTATTAGCTATCAACTAGCCTAATCAGGTATTTTGCTATACATAACCTATATAATTAGGGGGGAATAACTTACCTTCTGGAGGCACCCAAGACTCGTAAGCAGGTTCAGGTTCGGTGACGAAAGAGGGTCTTACGGGACCAATCACCTTTTTCGCCTTTTTCTTTCCCTTCTTTGCTTGGTTCTCGGCCACACCACTGTCGCCGCCACGGCTATCTTCGTCATCTAACGCTTGAATTCCTCTCGTGTGTTTCAACAACAGCGCTACAGCATCTTCCGCTGCGATATCTACTCCTACAGACGACTTTTTCTCAACCGAACTCGAATCCCCATCTTTAACATTCTCCGCCTCCTCAACCGGTTTCCGCTTCCTTATAATCAGACCCGGGCCCGCATTTTCTAGCCCCGTGTCTTCATTCACATGTGAATCCTCTTTCTTCCTCAAAACCTCCTTACGGTCTTTATAATCCACAAACTGATCGGATTCTACCACCACAACCGCAGGCGCCTCTTCGGCCTTTTTCGGTTCTTTCGTCTCCACGGCCCCGAGCCATTGTGGCTTAGTGATGGTGTATACAGTCGCTTTCGGTTCCGTAGCATTTGTTGCAACGTCGGCTGAATCATGGCTCGTGCTTAATTTTGTAGAGGGGTCGGGAGTACGTTGTTTTTGGGCGGTTTCTTCCGCTTTGTGTCTCGAGTGCTTTTCGATGGATGGTTTCTTCATGACTGGGGTTTTGGGGATGTTCGGTTTTTGTTCGGTTGCAATGGATTCACGTTTTCTAGCGGCTTCTCCAGCGGGATCGGCTATTTTCAGCAAATATAGAATTCGATCCAGCTCCGATTGTAGCGCGTCCAATTCTTTTTGGAGCGAGGTTGTTTTGTCATGCACTGTAAAACCGGAACGAAATTGAGCAGACAATAGTAACGAGGATATTTCTGTAAGTTCATGTGCAACGACAAAAATATAAAGAACTGTGACTCGTGAGAAGTGGTTATCAACCGTTGGATGAGAAGTGGATGCACCGAGATGCATTAGATCAATTCCCTTCTAAAGCACAATATATGGGGAGGCCATAAGATTAAAAGCAATCAACGGTTCAGATCCACTTCTCACGTTCACCTCAACTTCTCACACGATCCTTCGCCGTACTAAGAATATATAAAATCTATTTTCTGTGGGAAGTTATTTTTTGGTTAAATTACTAAAATGCCCTGTTTCAACTTTAGGTGTTCGGTTTTGGGGAACAATATTTGCTTCCACAGAGGGTATTTTGGACATATCGCTACAGTCAAGTTTAAAAACAAGACCTCTAGAAAACTAACCAAGTTGAGATGATAGCCCAGACATGAATGCATCCAATACATCTCCAGCTTCACCCACATCCTCGTTTTCGGCAATCACTCTGTTCTTCTCATCAACGAGCAACTTCTTCTTTTCTTCAATTTCTTTATTGATGGCGTCTTTCTTGTCCAAAAGAGAATCAGCTGTTTCAACTGACTGGCTCTCAGCACCCTTTTGTTTAGACGGTTTCTTCCTTGTTCGATCGTAGAACTCGTCTTCATCACTGCCATATTGTATTATTTGAAAGATCAACTGGTCAGTTAAATCGTAGAGGTGGAAAATAAATTTGCAAACCAATGCAAATGTTTGTGGTTTGCCACATACATGCCAACGAGCAATTGAAATGTAATGGTTTGTTATTGGGAGAGCATATTCATCGCAATAGTAGCAGAACCAACATGGTTATATATAAGTTCCGCAGTCATTGACATTTTAAGACATCCAAGGATATATAATAGAGAGAGAGGCACCTTCAAATACAACATTATGAATGGTTGAAACCGTGCAACCTCATCTAAAACCATTCATTTTTAGCACACTCATTATGATTGATTACTCGATTCATCAATGATTATCGATTTCATGCAATAAACTTACATGTAATGCATACTATTTTCATTAAATGCGTACACTAATGGAATGCATATAGATGTGAACAGAATTATCATTGTCAATGCATATAGATGTGCATGCAATTCCGTTCAAATCTATATGCATTCAATTAGTGTATACATTTAATGCAAATAGTATGCATTACATGAAATCCATAATCATTGATGAATCGAGTAATTAATCATAATGAATGGGATAAAAATGAATGGTTTAGATGAGGTTGCACGGTTTCAACCTTTCAGAANGCTCTCTATATATATATATATATAGAGAGAGAGAGAGAGAGAGGGAGAGAGGTCAGGGGAAAACCTAAAAGAAAATGAAAAACTGAAGAACATCGTGGTAGCCCTTCATCTGGCCAGTATGCACTTGTGCATACAAGTAAATTAAGTTGTTATTTTGGTTTTATGCACGTGTTCATTATGCACATGTGCATGTTACATATATCGTCCAGATGAAGGGCTACCAAGGTGTTCCTCAATTTTCCATTTTTTTCAAGGTTTTCCCCTCAACCTGACCCTCTATATATTTAAGTGAAGATGTCTAATTAAATGAGAACTTGTGTGATAAGTGTGAGATCTAACGTGAACCAATCATTTTATTAAATTAAATGTTTTTATCTATTTAATAGGGCCAATAACCGATTGGCGGTTTTTTAGGATTATATTAATATCTTTTTTATAACCATTGATTATGATACGTACGGATGAGATTGGATCTCACGATTGTCATAAACTAACTAGTTCTCCCTTGAAAGACCCCCTATTAGCGAAATACCTCATATATGCATCTTCATCATCCTCAGTTGCTCCTTTCTTCTTACCATGCACCCGACCAATACGTGCACCCATACTTTCACGTATACTTTCATTTAAGGTCTCTTCCAAGTTTTCGAGCTCTTCTGCAACCTAATCAAATTCATTAAAAACCGTTCAGTAAATACCAAAGAAACAACAAAGCCAGATCATAAGTAAAAAGTTGGGAAACCAAAAGAGGAATTGGGTAAAAGCTAGTTGTCCCATAACAACTCCAAGGATCCATGAGAATGAAATTGTAGAAATATTTAAAAGGAAAACAGAGAACAAGAATGAACAGATCGTTTATACCTGGGCCATTCTCTGTTCATTACGAGCAATCTGAGTCTGCTGCCCTTGTGTTAAACCACCTTGGGAAATGTCCTTCGCACGAATAGCATCTATTTCCTTCTTCATATTAGCTATCTGGAGGCCGTTGGTGGAGTTTAGTAAAACCAAGGTAATGATCAAAGATTAAGCTATGTAATATGTTCACATAGAAAAGAATGCTATAGAACTTGAGAATAGAAGCATCAGATTTGAATGGGCTCACTTCTGTAACTTGAACTTATCAACATTTTATAAAAGGTAAGAATGACTCATGCATGCTCCTTTGAGATAGATTTTGAGAGTGAGTTCAACCCAAATCCATTTCTCAATGCACAAAAAGTAAGTAAAATTTTCTTAATCGCCCCCAAAAAAGCTTCAAGGCTGAAGGTATCTATAGCAAGACAGAGGTCTACTATGCTGACTTGGATATGTGTCAATATACATGCAATATAGAAATGTAAGCGGGGAGGGGGGAAGAAAAAGGAAGAACCAGATTGAAACAGACGGGCACAAGACTAAAGAAAAAAACGTGGATTAAAATACAGCAATTGAAGAGCTAATGAACTATGAAACAGATGTTTTTGGTATTATTAGAACTTCATTATCTATAGCACGAGATAAAAGCATACTCACCTTTTCAAGCCTCTTCAGAACTTTCTCTCGGGTTTTCTCCTGCTTCTCTGTAAGCTGTCCCTTGAATGTTTGCCAAGTTATTTCTTCAAGGTCATCCTAACATATAGTTACAGTTTAGTTACCGAGTTCCCAAAACAAATTCCCACACAGATAATAAGTCATATAACAACTTCTACTCAAAACCCAATTCATAGCCACTAGCAAATCATTTTAAAGTTTTATGCATCAGAGCTTAAAGAAGAATCCATAATTCTTTATGGGATTAAATAAAAAAATTGCACCCAAACGTTTTAACCTTGAAAATGATATGGTGCTCCATCACACGTATAATTTGAATAATTGAATCTTTGACATGATATAAAAACCAACTCCAGTATAGATTAAGCACAAAACTTCCATCAGATTGTTCTACGTAACAAGAACCCAGAACTATCCAATGCAACAAGTTGCAATGCTATAGGTGATGTAAAAATTTGCAAACCTCATTTTCTTCAACAGCATCCTCATCCATTCCCCATGAGATACCATCTGCAAGTGCTGCTTCCCTTTTTGCTCGTAGAAGCGAAGCTTCCATGTCACGCCTCTCATCTCGCATCTTAAGATTTCTAATACTCTTCAAGTCTTTTTCCTTGTACAACAAATAAACCACTTGATTAACATCTATAAGCATTCAACAAAATCCAATGCAGTAAAAAAATGCTTCAAGTGATGAGATAGTTATAGAAATCCTATGAATTGTAGTAGAGAGCAGGCTGAAGCAGCAGTCTTACAAACTTCTTGGTTCATCTTATTACAGACTAAGGACTACACTATTTCATTCTCACAATATGAATGCAACGTGATCAATTACACACGTGAAAAATATGCGTAGTTCGGTCCCTCCATCCCACAAAACAAGTGTTTGAGCCTACATGCAAATTAGTATAAGTGATGGACTATCATTCAAGTATAGATCTTGTAGAAGAACAGGAATAGCAACTACTTTTGGAACATTGATGTTGGGGTAAGATAGCAATTTGAATTTTTGCCACAGAATGAAACTTTGCAATCTTTGTGAGGCCCCCCAAAAAGAATGAACGTTTGTGACTGTTATAATCTGGATGGAGTGTATTTTTATTATCTATGAAGTGGCACACCATGCTCCTTTTTGAACTTTGTAGGATGACTGTGAGAGTTATAAAGCACTTGGTAAGTCTTTCTTTTCGCCAAAGCCTATTTCCATGATGAGTAGTTATGATGGTTCCTTCTTTAATAAGTCATTGTATTTAAGCATCTAATTGTTGAAACATGAAGTATTAGTCAAACTTATTAGATGCGTATCTTGTTCTTAAGGCCTAAGCCTGTGCATTAGCCCAGGAGATTTTTGCTACTTGAACAACATAACATCTCAAGATAGGATACTAGGTAGCTTTAAGTTAAGCTCAGCCATTGTCAAGGTCACAGCACATGTTTAAAGTCATGATTATGAAAGTTGTGCTTACAGCAGCAGAATAAAGTTGAAAACCAACATAACGAATGAAGCAACCAGGAGAGGAAGTGGAGAGATGTCTTATCAAACTCCCTGGAAGGCTCACTTAAGTGGTTGCCTAGTATCTAAGCAGCCTCCACTGGTCCAATTAGTTAGCGCCAGTTAAGTGGTTGCCTAGGAGTTAAGTGTCGTCTCTCACTACTTCGGTTAGCGAATCTTTACAATTTTTTTAAGTAGCTGAAGCAATTGTTCAATGAAAATCGACATTTAGACGAGTAATTGTATCAAAAAAATATTGCACAAAACTTTTACTTCTTATGAAAAACACCTATATCTAAATGAATTGATTATGCTTTTGCCTAATCCCTGCTTAGGTAATAAAGGCTAGCAGGTCACTTGACTGCCAGCTTTATTGTTTTTTTAACACTTGTGGAGGGAAAATAGGGTAAGTAGTTCAAGGAACTTACTGCAGGCATCAAGTCTGGTGGTCCCTGAAATATGTACAACCGAGTTGAACTGTACCCAAAGAAAGCAAAAGCAAGAACGTGTATCAGCATTAGGTATAAATAAAAGATATAATAGAACACAATATTGAGAGAAAATACACACAGAAAGGAAATAGAAGTCTAGAAGACAAGATAATAACAAAACCGCTAGCAGATATATATCAAAGACAAGTGATAAACGAGAACATATTAGCAAATTTGGTTGCATGCAGCTGGAAAGATGGAAACATTTACGTCGGACAAAATTGTGAATTCAAAATCCATACTATACTAAAGGTCTATGGATATGAACAGATGAACAGTTCTGAAACCCAACCAAATTACGGTATTGTAAATCCAAATAACAGAACAATCAGGGTTGTCCAACAGATATCAAATACGCCAAAAATATGTTCCATCCCTCCCATAACACGAAAGCTAGAATAGAAGAGTGGTAGATTGCAGGTTTTCATATATAAGCTTAGTTCTATCTTCACCTAAAGTAGTCTGTATCGATAATTTTGAACAACTTGCGATATGAGTAACTAATACCTAACCCTCCCTCCTGGCCCATGGTGAGGCCTCAGAACACAAGGGAAGCCAGATCACAGGAACTTTAAGCCAAGTTCATATTTAAAGCATATTCACACTCACATAGGTAGCTGTGAACACAACAGAATTAGCTTAGACAAATCAGTAATCAAACAAACAAAAGATGTTGCTTGAATGGCAAGATCTAACCCCTGCATTGTCGCAAGCATAGAGGCAAAACTGGTGTCAATTATAAATACATGTGCACAGCACCTATTTGTTTGAAGCACCATGATACCAAGAACAACACAATGACTAACTGAATAAAAACAAACACACACAACAACTTACTGGCCAAATCGAAGGACATCACCAACATGCAGCTCCACATACACCTTTTTCTTCACCTATAATGTTAAGAAGGGACAACTAATGAAGAGGTGATATTTCACATAACCACTACACCTACAAAAAACGAGATGCACAACTGAACTATCAATGTTTCAATTATTGTAATGGAGAAGTTTGCTAGTGCTTCATGATAAAATGAAATTGGCGAAAGCCGAAAAGATGAGAGTTATCCATGAAAAGGTCTTAACAGGTGCAACTATACTAGCATGTCTACTTGACTAAGGTACCACCAGTGACCCAACACTACAACTGAACCCCTATTCCCTTTTTAATTGATGTAACCCTGCCTTTTAAACAGATAACTGACCATGATATATTTTTTTGAATACTGATGATTTGCTTAATGAATTTGAAAAGATGGGGTTATGTTGATAATCACTAATCAATCCCGTAGGAAACAGTTTCAAGTCTGGAACTTTACTTCTTCGGCATTAATGGCAAAATCACACATTTTAAACACCCAAAGGCGATACTGCTGCATATGGGCCATGATCATGTAAAAATGTAAGATTTACCATAAATTGCAGAAAATGGCGATGTAAAAATGCATTTCCATCAGAAAATGTTCTCCAAGTCACTCCAAAAGAACTGACAAGAAGCATATTAAATTTGCTCCATGTAGGCACATTTTGACACGCCTATACTTCATGGAACAAGTGAACAACCCACCAACCAGCGCAGTTAAATTGTAGCATAACCATGAGGATAAACAACACATTGCCTAAGATACTAGCCCTAGTAGTATAATGGTGTAAACTGGAAGAATTTGTAGTAAACTGGTGGCTGTCGTATGTATTTGATTGACTAGCTCAAATAGAATTACTCTAATGGCGTTCGAGAGGCCATGGTCTCTCCCAGAGCAAAGCTCAAGTACAAACAAAACACAAAACAGAATGCCCAACAGAAAGCTCCCCCCCCCAAAAAAATAAATAAATAAATAAATAAAATAGAGGAGTCTGCTCCTTATTTTCAAAAGTAAAAAACCCAAAATTACCCCCAGGAATTATTCAAAAAGGACAGCAAACCAAAACAATTATTTCACTCTTCTTTTGTACGTAAATCGCAAGGGTGGTATACCATATAATCATATTTTGGGGAAGATCTAGCCCAGCATGTGAGCTTACAGTGAATGTTCAAAAACCCACCATGCTGGTACTATTGACAGACAAATTTGAAATGAACATACCTGGTTCTTATTTATGAATGTCCCATGCGTACTACTCAAATCATAAAGAAAAGCACCACCAGATTTGTTGAACTGCAGAACTAGCATAGAAAAAATAGGTGATTAAGTAGAAATCCTGATGTCAAAACATTAATAAGATCATAATAATTTCAAGGATTGAAAAAGCACAAAAAGGAATGAGAGCAACAGATTACAAAACAGGTAAATCTATAACAACAATATATACTCCGATCTAAATGACTTCATGCCATAAATATTTTCTTTCGTCAGAAAGCAAACCTACATCCTATATTTTGATGGTTTTACATGTAAGTGGGTAACATTATGCATGCAAATAAAGCAGGATGAACGATTGAAAAATGCAACAGATATAAAAAAAAAGATGATAAATAAAGTGCATTTCCATGGAGGTCAAAATTTACTAGACGGACATGCACATTGTTCATACATCAAATCATGATTTAGATAAATGCTGTTTAGACATCTATATATCCACTTTCTTCATTCTAGAGTTGCCACCCTCATTTACATCATTTATGTCATCATCTGGAAAACTGAATCAGTTACTCTACTTCGTAGTCTTTGTTAGTCCTCTATGTCTATTTGCGTACATATCGAGTGAATGCTTGGCCATATTTTCAGAGCAGAACAGAAAATGTGCCTATGCTTACCAGCATGAAACCGAGAAATGGTTGGATGCTCAAGAACAAAATCACAGAGATCTACTCGCCCAAACATGTAAGCTCCCTTCTCATGCCTGTATGATAAAATACAACTCAACAAGATCAAAACTAAACACAAAGCAAACATCTTATTGCAACTATAACACATGTGAACACAAGAGACTACTTTAATCAACCGGTCTTTTTCCTCAAAAATTCCCAAATAATTAACTTCCATCAAATTACTTTTACTCACTTACAAAACCAAACCACAACCCCAAGAATATCTCTTAGTTTGCATCCTCTGGCCCCATACAAATCCAATCCATAATGGATACCACCATCATTAAGCAACCATGATCTTAAGAACAGATTGATCCATAAACAAATTGAATGCAACAACAAAAACGGTTAAACTCTCTAGCAAAATCATAGTTTCTCAAACTAAGTACTACGAATTACTCCTATAATCCTATCATTACACGTTAAAACAGCCATAGGTTGTTGATTTAACGAGCTGTTCACAGTTCACACAACAGATTAACGAACGCGAGAGAAATCAGAAATGTTACTATCTTCGAGCACTTACACATCAAATTGATCTATGATGGAGCCATCCTTGAGCACCTCAAGGAAGTAATCATGGCACGGAGCTTCACTCCACGTCGGAATCGTATACGGAACCGCCAATCCACCGCCAACATTGCTCGACGGTTTCCGTTCTCCTTTCTTACTCTCCGATACACCACCTACCTCTTCGTCCGCCGTTGAGTCGTCGGCCTTTGAATTGTCGGCCGTTGAATCACCGGCCGTATCGGCGGCGGCGGCGGCGGCCTCAGGGAGCTGCGGTTCGTTAGGTTGTACGGATTTCTCCGGTTCGGTGGTAATTAGGGGAATCATAGGAGGCGGAGGTCCCATGGAGGTCTTCTTCATATCGTCTACTGTTCTGGAAGGAGTTTCCGTCGACGGAGATTGATCAGTGGTGGCGGTGGCGGTGGTGGTAGGGTTACGGGGAGGCGGAGGGCCCATGTCGGTGGTCATTTTGGGGTTTTCAGGCGGCGGAAGGAGGCGGAGATGATGGCCAACGACGATTAAAATAGATGGCTGTGGAACAGCATGGTACGTTATGCATTAATAGTTGTACGTTGAATCATGTTTGATAAACGATGGTTTTAGTCCTTGTGGTTTGTTACTTGTTATTGTTTTAGTCCCTAGTGTTCTAAAAATTGGTATTTGATATGTTAATTTTTCAATAACCTTAAAAAAGATATTTCACATGTCTCTTTTATTTATTCTAATTTTAATTCTAATTAGCTTTCTTTTTTTATATGATTTTTAATTCTAATTAGCTTTCTTTTACGATTTCTTTTATAGTCTTCTTCAAAGCGTCGAAGGTGTGCGAAAAATGGAGAGGAGATGTAACAGAGAAGATGATCGAATAAACAGATTCCCAGAGAAAGCTGAACTTGATTAAAATCTTATGATGTAGAGCAGTCTTAGGGGAAGAAAAACTAAAGAAGTGGGGTGGATAGGATGCATGAAATGAGTTCTGATTTTTTAATTAATATTTTGTTTTTAAAATTTTATTATTTCTATTTTTTAATACAAAAGATATGTGAAATATTTTTACTTTTTAGTAGAAAATTGAGTATATTGATTAAATGACATTGACTTAAGAGATGCTTAAGAGAGTTTAACATTGACATATAATACAAACAGAACTTAGAGAATCGATATTGAGATCTCCTAAGCACTTTTTATTTACTAGTTAGGCTATGCGTACCGCGAGCCTTGGCTCAGCGGGCTCGAGCCCGCCGGGCTGAGCGGGCTG
>LUCG01269592.1:0-10360 GCA_001633085.1 Carthamus tinctorius | reverse complement strand
GTTTACGAGACAAATTTTTGGTTTTTTTGGTTGATTTTGAGAGTTTTTCGATTTTTTGGTTGATCTCGAAAGAAGTTTCACGTTTTTGGTTGACTTCAAGAGATTTTTTTTCCAAATTATGGGTTGATTTCGAAAGAATTTTTTTGGTTTTTAGGTGCACCACTTGAAGTTTAAAAAATAATACGATATCATTCTCCAAAATGATATAGTTGCATCTTCGTAAAATTAATTTTTTTACCCTTCATCCGACAAATAACACGATAGCACGTGCTACCGTGTACCTCACTTCAGATCCACCCGTAGATCCTAACCTAGAAAAACTGTAAGAACCGGTTTGTTAAAACCAACCGTTTAAATCGTTACCGACTCTGTACTCATAACTGATAATCATTTTCTTATCGACCGGCCTAGGTAGTACCATTAACACATTACTAAAAACAACAATATTTTTTAACCAAAGTTTTTTCCACTCATTTTGAAATTTTGACGATATAAAATTTCTTACTATTTTATCCATCAACATGGCTAAAACTCCATATTGACCAGTCTTCGGGTAAAACACATAGAGTTTCTCTCACCGTCCGATCTAGAACCCATAGCAAAATCAACGGTCAGGATGATATGTTAGCGTAAACGGTCGATTATTGTACAACAGTAAGGTCGCATTTTGGTTACAGTGGGCTTGCTGGTATCAGATTCCAATCCATCATTCCAAGCCGAATGACCAAAAGACAAAAGCCAGCCGGCTCCATGGGACCCACACTTATCTAATCCACTTATCAATAGCGCAATTCACTTATCATCCACTATGCAAAGAAATAGAGTGATAAGTGGTTTTACTTATCACCCACTATTAGTTTCCCATTTCTATAAAATTCTATAAAATTCCCCCCATATTCTCTTCAATAATGCCTTAATTTTTAATTTAATTTTCTCCGCACGATAGGTAAGAGAAAAATAAACACACCCACACCACACACACACACACAATATATATATATATATGTATATATATATGTATATATATGTATGTATTCTTTCTATGTCCACCTTCTTGTTTCTTCATTTCTCTCTGTTCTATCGTCAATCGATCTTTGCCAAGGTGAACCTATATCAACTGGGTTTCATTTCTTTGGAATATTTTGCTGAAAGAACATTTTTTTCTCTTTCTCTCTCTACACACACACACATATATATATATATATATGTATATATGTATGTATAATTCTTTCTCACGATTCTTGACTTGATTTGGTCTACCCATTTGGGAACCTTTTTCTTGCTTTTGCATCTTGAGTTCCCAGTTTTTTAAAGTTGCTTTCTTTCTGTCTGATTTGTCAAAGTTTTTTCCTATTTTTTTTTTTGTTTTTAATAAAAAAATGAAAAAAATTGGAGCTTTATTGTGATGCTTGCTAAAAAACCCCTAAAATTTTCATGGGTTTTTGTGGGTTTAGTAATTTAGTTAGATTGNCAGGTCTCTTTTTTCATTTTTACTTTTACTTTTATTTTTGTTTTTATTAATAAATCTTGAAATTTGTGTCCGAAGCATTAAATGTTTTTTCTTTTTGTGAAGCTGGTCCTAGCAATAAATAATTATTTGGATTAATCTTTTAGTGTTTGGATGAAGCTAAAGGGTATAGCCGACCCTGTATTGCCCCCTTTCTTACTTTCTGGGTTTTTTACAGATCTGCTTCCTTAGAACCCTAATTTCATTTTCTTGATTTGGGGACGGCGGAGCTCCAATGTCATCTTTAAGTAGAGAGCTTGTGTTCTTGATCTTACAGTTTCTTGATGAAGAAAAGTTTAAGGAAACTGTTCACAAGTAAGTGTTTGAAAAATTCCCATTTTTTGTTGTTGATGAGTTGGGGCTTTTTTGTGGTATTAATCTTTGGTGCCTTTTGTGAAGTTATATGTTTGTTTTCTGTGTCTATTTTTGTGGGATTTTGTCTTAGGTTGGAACAAGAATCAGGGTTTTTCTTTAACATGAAGTATTTTGAGGATGAAGTGCAGAATGGGAATTGGGATGATGTTGAGAAGTATCTTTCTGGGTTTACGAAGGTGGACGATAATCGGTATTCGATGAAGATCTTTTTCGAAATTAGGAAGCAGAAGTATCTTGAAGCATTGGATAAGTAAGACTTTTCTTTCAAGTGAACTTAGACTTGTTTTTGTATGAATCTTTGAGCTTAAATTATGGTGGAAATTTGAATTTAAACTTGTTTTGCATGAAGCTTTGAGCTTAGATAATTCTGGGTTTTTGAATTTATGTAATTTATATGAATCTTTGAGCTTAAATAATGGTGGGTATTTAAATTTAAACCTGTTTCTTTTGAATCTTTGAGCTTAAATAATTGTGGGTGTTTCAATTTAGGTATTATATATGAATCTTTGAGCTTAAATAATGGTGGGTGTTTGAGCTTATGTGAATGTTTGAGCTTGAATAATGGTGGGTATTTGAATTTAAACTTGTTTTTTATGAATCTTTGAGCTTTAAAGAATTTTGGGTATTTCAATCTAGGTAAATTATATGAATCTTTGAGCTTAAATAATTGTGAGTATTTCAATCTAGGTAATTTATATGAATCTTTGAGCTTAAACAATGGTGGGTGTTTGAATATATGTGAATTTTTGAGCTTAAATATTGGTGGGTGTTTGCATTTATGTGAATCTTTGAGCTTACATAATGGTGGGTATTTGAATTTGAACTTGTTTTTTATGAATCTTTGAGCTTAAATAATGGTGGGTGTTTGCATTTATTTAATATATATGAATCTTTAAGCTTAAGTAATGGTGGACATTTTCAATTTATGTGAATCTTTGAGCTTAAATAATGGTGGGTATTTGAATTTAAACTTGTTTCTTATGAATCTCTTAGCTTAAAATAATAGTGGGTATTTGAATTTATGTCATTTATATGAGTCTTTATGCTTAAATAATGGTGGGTATTCGATCTTTTGTGACTCTTTGACCATAAACAATGGTGGGTATTTGAATTTATGTAATTTAGGCATGATCGATCGAAGGCTGTCGAAATTCTTGTGAAGGATCTTAAAGTTTTTGCTTCATTTAACGAAGAGCTTTTCAAGGAGATAACTCAGTTGTTAACTTTGGAGAATTTCAGGTATACCTTAAATGTAAAGATTCCGAATACTAGATTGTGGTTAAAATATGTTTTTATTTAAACTGTTTCCTTTTTGATGTTGAAGGGAAAATGAGCAATTGTCGAAATATGGAGATACGAAATCAGCGAGAGCTATAATGTTGGTTGAGCTCAAGAAGCTTATTGAAGCAAATCCCCTTTTCCGTGACAAGTTGCAGTTTCCAAATCTTAAGAATTCTAGGTTACGGACTCTAATTAACCAAAGGTATGCCGTATAAGCATTTTGAAAGTTGGCATAATCATTAACGTGGTAAAAATGATGATATTTTATACAAAGGAAAAAAATGCATCAAAATGCATAAAAATGTAACGAAGTTTGCCTTCGTTCCTATTTAACAGACTTTTTTTTTTCTCTATCAATGTAGCAAAGTTCCAAGATTTTTTGTTTAATGTAACAAAGTTAATTTTTTTCCTATTTTACCCTAATCTTGTAATATTTTCCGCCGTGGATGTCATATTTTTCGTCCACTTTGCCATAACATTTTTGTAAACGGGTATCCACATCATTAAATTTTACAAATAAGCAAGTCACCGTTTTAGAAAATAGGAAATTTCCAAACTTTCTTACGTCGATTGAGAAGTGAGAACAAACGTTATTTGTTAAACTAGATAGGAACTAAATCAAACGTTGTTGCATTTTGATATCTTAAACTGATATTATTTATTTCTTGGTGCAGCTTGAATTGGCAGCACCAACTTTGTAAAAACCCAAGGCCAAATCCAGATATCAAAACTTTATTTGTTGACCATTCGTGTGGTCAACCGAACGGTGCACGTGCTCCATCGCCTGCAAATAATCCACTTCTTGGACCATTGCCTAAAGCTGGCGGCTTTCCTCCTTTGGGTGCACACGGGGTTCGTATTATGCCCTTGCTTAATCTTGTCAATATTGACTTATTTGAGTTCCGGAACCTTCATTTATTCATAATGAGTATCATGCATATTCATAATGAATATCATGCATTTTCTTTATTCATGATGTTCATCATGGATATCTATTACAATATTCATTATGAATAATTCATGAATGGCTTGTTTCAAAATATTTATAGTTCTCAAATGAATCGTACCCTAATGAAGTATACGTTTTTTTTGACGATTTTGACCTTATTGGTGTGTTAATGTTGCAGCCGTTTCAACCTACACCAGGTCCGGTTCCGACACCACTTGCCGGTTGGATGTCTAATCCTCCGGCTGTATCTCATCCAAGCGTATCCGGTAGTGCAATCGGTCTCGGTGGTCCATCTATTCCAGGTCATTTTTCTATGCTAGTTTAAAGAAAAATACTTCACACGATCCGATTACTAGTTCACTACCCGTTTAACACTTTCATTTGATTGAGATTTATAGCCGCCTTGAAGCATCCAAGAACTCCGCCAACAAACCCGTCTTTAGATTTCCCATCTGGGGATTCCGATCATATGAGCAAAAGAACGAGAACCATGGGTATAAATGAGGAGGTAATTTGAGGTGAACATTTGAGTAGTAGTTTATGCGTCCATGGAAACAACTGGTTCTACTCTTTGGGGTGGTGGTCGGGTCTGTGGACATTCAGTGACCCTGCTTTCGAGTGGTGTTTACTGGGTTCGTTTGGTTTGGTTTTCTTGAATGATTTTTGTGGATATGTTGTCGTTGCATTATGTAGGTAAATTTGCCGATTAATGTGATGCCCGTTTCGTTCCCGGGCCATGGTGGTCATACGCAAGCTTTTAATGCGCCCGATGATTTGCCCAAGACGGTTGCACGCACTCTGAACCAGGGTTCGTCGCCTATGAGCATGGATTTTCATCCTATTCAACAAACGTTGCTCTTAGGTAAAATTATGTGTTTTTGGCTATTATCGACATTTCGGGGGTGGGAAATGGAATGGGCCGCCGTTAGCGGATACTCCCTCCGTCACAAAATAAGTGTCCACATTTCTTTTTTAGTTTGTCCCAAGATAAGTGTCTATGTTCAAAATATCAACTTTCCAACTCTACCCTTAATTATAAGATAGAGAAATTCATTACTCCCTATATTATGAAGGGTAAAATTGTCATTTAGTTAATTAGAAAGTGTAATAATTACAAATTTCTAAAGCTGTCTGCCTTTTTCATTGTTTTCTGTATTAATAAGTGTCTACTTTCCAATTCTACCCTTAAATATAAGATAGTAAAATTCATTACTCCCTATATTAATAAGGGTAAAGTTGTCATTTAGTTAATTAAAAAGTGTAATAGTTACAAAATTCTAAAACTGTCTGCCTTTTTCATTGTTTCTGTATTAGTTTGTCCAAAGATTAGTGTCTACATTAAAAGCGTCTGCTTTCCAATTCTACCATTAAATATAAGATAGAGAAATTCATTACCCAGTGTATTATTAGGGATAATTTGTCATTTAGTTAATTAAAAAATGTAATAATTACAATTTTCTGAAACTGTGTGCCTTTTTCATTGTTATCTGTATTAGTTTGTCCAAAGATAAGTGTCTACATTCAAAAGCGTCTACTTTCCAATTCTACCCTTAAATATAAGATAGTGAAATTCATTACTCCCTCTATTATGAAGGTTAACGTTGTCATTTAGTTAATTAAGAAGTGTAATAGTTACACATTTCTAAAATCTGTGCCTTTTTCATTGTTAACATTTATTCTGGGACGGAAGAAGTACCAACTAATGAAGCATTGGGGGGGGGGGTGAAATTTTACTTCCATTTCCATTCACTGAACGAACCAAACTCCCCTTTTGACTTTCGACATTGGATATTGACTTTCTTGTTGCATGAATATGATGAATCAGTTGGAACAAATGTGGGCGACATCGGATTGTGGGAAGTTGGTTCGCGGGAGAAACTGGTTCTTAGAAATTTCAAAGTTTGGGACCTCAGTGCGTGTTCAATGCCTATGCAGGTTTTAAAAATTAACTAATGTTTTCTTTCGTGTTTCGGGATACTGTTCGACTTTTCTTAGAGATCTTATCGTTTTATTGAACTTAGGCTGCGTTGGTAAAAGATCCTGGCGTATCCGTGAACCGTGTGATATGGAGCCCCGATGGTTCATTGTTCGGTAAGTCCTACTAAATTGCTATATTAGTTACATATTAACCAAGTTTTAAAATTCGTATTTAAATGTAACGAGATTGGAAAGTTTTCAACTTTGTGATTGATTGAGAAAAAAAATGTATTCGTTTTACTAAGTAGGAACTAAACCAAATTTTGTTACTTTTCGATGCATTTTGATCAAAACGGGTATAATACAAAATAGGAAATTTTGAAACTTTGTAATCATTGAGGGAAAAAGAAAAGACTCTTTGTTACACTAAATAAGAGCTGAATGAAACTTTGTTACATTTTGATGCATTTTGTTTTAAATGACGTGCATCTAGTGGATAATTAATCGATCTGATTTCATTTCACGTGAACAGGAGTCGCATATTCACGACACATCGTACAAATATACTCGTATCACGGGGGTGATGACGTCAAACAACATCTCGAGGTTTGTATAATTTCTTTATTCTTGCTATTCTAATAATTCTATGTATTCTTGTGTGTGCCTTTGATGGCCGTTGATTGTTTTTCGTTGTAGATTGATGCGCATGTCGGTGGAGTAAATGATCTTGCATTCTCTCATCCGAATAAGCAGCTTTGCGTGATAACGTGTGGAGATGATAAGACCATCAAGGTTTGCTTCACGTATAACTTGTTTACGATCAATAATTCACCATAATATTCCCCCCGGGTGGTATACTTTCACAAACTATAAACCCTTTTGCACAAACTATACAAAATAATCCTTAGCGATACTAAATCAAGGTTACGTTGTTTTTTATCTGATATACATCCGGTGATGGTAGGTATGGGATGCCGCAACCGGTGCACGACAATACACTTTCGAAGGTCACGATGCTCCTGTGTACTCTGTATGCCCGCATTATAAAGAGAACATTCAGGTAAACTTATTCTAGTTTTCAAACGTTATACTCACGTTTTACAAGCCGAGGGTACTTTCGGAAATAACTGCTTTACTCATTTGGGTAGAGGTCAGGTCTGCTTACATCCCACGGGCTTGTTTGGTTTTTTATGTACTAAAAAGTTTCTATTTTTCGCTAGTTTGTATTTTCAACGGCTCTTGACGGGAAGATAAAAGCATGGTTATACGACAACATGGGATCTCGAGTCGATTACGAGGCTCCCGGTCGGTGGTGCACGACTATGGCATACAGTGCCGATGGAACGAGGTTTGGTCAACTTTGACTATTGATTTTGACCTTTTGAGCTATTTATAAGTTCTAAATAGTTTTCGGGGTCGTAAATTGTAATTAATTACTCTCTTTTTTTCGATCGGAAATTAGACTTTTTTCATGCGGGACGAGCAAAGATGGGGAATCGCATATCGTGGAATGGAACGAAAGCGAAGGAGCGGTGAAAAGGACGTATCTCGGGTTCCGTAAACGATCTTTAGGCGTCGTCCAATTCGATACGACTAAAAACCGGTTTTTGGCAGCCGGTGACGATTTCTCGATTAAATATTGGGATATGGACAATACGCAACTTTTGATGAGTGTCGATGGCGATGGAGGGCTTCCGGTAAATAAATATCGTTTTATCTCGAAAAGCATTTTGATAGCTCGTTGGTTTACGGAATTTTAATCTTTTAAACGACTTCTAAAATGAAGGCAAGCCCGCGAATTCGATTTAACAAAGATGGTGCGCTCTTGGCGGTTTCTACGAACGAAAATGGAATCAAGATCTTGGCGAATTCCGATGGTTTACGATTGCTTCGGACTTTCGAGAATCTTTCTTACGATGCTGCTTCAAGAACACCGGAAGCTGCAAAGGTAGATGGTTGGGATTAAGTGAAGAAATCGGAAGTGATATTTTTTGTATTGCTAACTAACTTTTGATGTCTTTTTGTTGGATTGTTATGATTTGCAGCCTGCGATTAATACGATATCTGCCGCTGCCGCTGCTGCGGCGGCCGCCACTAGCGGTGGATTAGCCGAAAGGGTTGCCTCCGTTGGGTCCATCTCTGGAGTGGTCAGTGTTCATATTTCGTAATGAATATGACTAAATATTCATGAATTATTCATAACGAATAGTCGAATATGCCTAAATAATTATGATTTATTCATAATGAATGCACCTATATAATTATGAATTATTCACTATGAATATGCCTAAATAATCATGAATTATTAATAATGAAAATGCCTAAATATTCTAATGAATATCATGCATTTTCATTATTCATGATATTCATTATGAATATTCGGCACAAATTATTCATAATGAATGTTGCCTAAATTAGAATATTTACAGTTTGTAAATGAACTTTTCCGTATCTATATATTTCTTTAACATATATCCTCAATTTAATGGTTTGTAAATATGGTTATGCTAGAATGGAGATACAAGAAACATGACCGATGTAAAACCAAGAATCACCGAAGAATCCAATGACAAGTCAAAGATTTGGAAGCTCACGGAGATAAGTGAATCTTCTCAGTGTCGGTCACTAAAGCTTCCGGAAAACATGAGAGTAACAAAGGTATGTTATATGGCATCATGTTTACAAATTAAGTCGATTTTGTACAAAATAAAGCCGAAAGTTTCTTAATTTGTTTACTTTTTTTATGGTCCAGATATCGAGGTTGATATATACAAACTCCGGAAATGCCATTTTGGCGTTAGCATCAAATGCTATTCATTTGTTGTGGAAATGGCAGCGTAATGAGCGTAACTCAAGTGGCAAGGTAAGATTGATGCTTTTAAGGTACAAAGTTTGGTAGTCCATAGTCAATAGAAGAGATGCAAAAAAAGCCCGAAGCCCGGCCTAAAAAGTATGGCTTAGCGGTCCCTATGTGCGGGCCCATAATAGCCGATCGGGTCTATTTTTACACCCAAAGGGCCCTGGCTCTATTCTTTGCTTGCTGAAAATTGGCTTAGGGGCTCGGGCCTTGCTCCGACCGGGCCCATTTTTACACCCAAAGGGTCTCGGCTCTTTTTTTTTGCTTACTGAAAATGGGTTTGGAAGGCTCAGGCCTAGGCCCAAGCCTAAAAGCCCGATTGGGCCCATTTTTACACCCAAAGGGTCCGGGTTCTTTTTTTTTTGCTTACTGAAAATGGGTTTGGAAGGCGTGTGCTGAGGCCCAATATAGCCTGGGCCTTTTACATATCTAGTGAACAGTCCATAACTTACAACCGCTTTTGCAGGCAACAGCCGGCATTTCGCCACAATTATGGCAACCTTCAAGTGGGATTTTAATGACGAATGACGTGGCCGACATGAACCCCGAAGAATCCGTGTCTTGCTTTGCTTTGTCAAAAAACGATTCGTATGTGATGTCAGCATCAGGAGGAAAGATTTCCTTGTTCAACATGATGACATTCAAGGTAATGCTGTTTCTCCATTTCTACCCTTCAAAAGAGAAACAAAGTTTAACTTTTTAGGTCAAACCTGCCTATAAACTAGTCAAGCTTGATAAAACAAGCTAATAAGCTACTTGAAGTAAAATGACCGAAAAGAACATTTTTAACCACAAGGGTTGTGGCTTACTGGTTGAGTCCCTAGGGAATGTGGTGGAATATCCCATCTACCTAGGGTTCAAATCAAGGCGTATGCAACACTTGTGGCCACTGAGATTATTTACAATTTGCCAGGATTAGTCTAGGAATAGCCTGGGACACCCTTCCAAAAAAATCTATTGAAAAATACAAGGGGCATAAATGGAAAAAAGTGGAAAAAATTGCATGGAACTTATTGAAACGATATTTGAAGTAGCTTTCCAAGTAACTAGCTTAAAGCTAACCAAACGAGGCTTTTCCAAATAGCTCAAAAAATATGCTAGCTTATAGTTACGAAAGATGATCTTTAACATATTGAATTGGTTTGAATTAAAATCTTTTTAACTTACGGTTAACCGCAGACAATGACAACCTTCATGGCTCCACCACCAGCGGCAACGTTTCTTGCGTTCCATCCTCAAGATAACAACATAATTGCTATCGGTATGGATGACTCCACCATCCAAATCTACAACGTTCGCGTTGATGAGGTAGGTATCATGATAACCTAGATTTTTTGACAAGTTATCGGTATATCTATCCAATTCGAGCTTCTTTGGTTTGATTTTATTTTAATTATCATTTTCGGCATAAAGGTCAAAAGCAAACTTAAAGGTCATTCGAAAAAAATCACCGGGCTTGCCTTCTCGCACGTGC
>LUCG01269551.1:0-12203 GCA_001633085.1 Carthamus tinctorius | reverse complement strand
GTGTCAATTTTATTATCTATCACTCAATTCCAATTTTATGGTTTTATAAGTTTCTAATTCGCATATCGGATATATAAAATCCAAGGTCCATTGGTAAAAAAATGAAAAATACTGATTCAATAATAGAGTTTTCAAACCAACAACAAATTAAATAAAAAAGAATTCAATGTTGACTCATTTTAAAGATATTGAGGAGATGATTATAATGTGTGTGTATATATCTATATATATATTAGTTGATATGAGGAACGTTCAAATGTGAACCACTTTTTCATTGTGAACGTGAGGACGAAATTGGCACGTCCTTACCGATGATTTGCCTTACCGATGCGGTACCGGTTAGGCACGGCGGTGTTATCGCCGGTACCGCCACCGATACCGACCCGGCCGCAGATGACCTTAGGTTTAAAAAAACCCAATGATTTAAAAATATTTCCCACAATTCTCATTAAAAAAAAATAACCATTCTTACATTGAATCATAACCACAGATTATTTGCAAAATTGGTTTCAATATTTTGGTTGCAATTTGGCATAAAATAATAATATCACATGCAATCATCATGTTACTGTTACACTCCTCGCTTTCCTAACCGCCGTCTTCTTTTTCCTCGCCGCCGGCCGGCCACCGTAAACCACCCAACAAGAAAAGATGCTAACTCTAACAAACTCTCTCTATTCCTCCTCCTCCTCAACTCTTCTTCTCCATCGCCACAGTCACCGTCTTCTCTCTCTAAGTTCTCATCGCGCAGCTCACCTCCATCGTCCTACTTCGCTCCACCTCTTTAATCCTCTCAGGTTCGTTACTTTTTGCAGTAATTTGTTCCTATTTCATGTATCTGTGTGTGTTTGTTACGTTAATTGAACTGGATTTGGTTGATTTATGATTGAATTGAAGAATGTGTATGGTTTTTAGTGATTATGATTTTGTGTATGTTTGTTACGTTAATTGAACTGGATTTGGTTAATTTTATGGATGAATTGAAGAATGTGTTTGATTTTTAGTGATTATGATTTTGTGTATGTTTGTTACGCTAATTGAACTGGATTAGGTTAGTTTATGGATGAATTGAAGAATGTCTTTGATTTTTAGTGATTATGATTTTGGGTATGTTTGTTACATTAATTGAACTGGATTAGGTTAGTTTATGGATGAATTGAAGAATGTGTTTGATTTTTAGTGATTATGATTTTGTGTATGTTTGTTACGTTAATTGAACTGGATTTGGTTAATTCTATGGATGAATTGAAGAATGTGTTTGATTTTTGGCGATTATGATTTTGTGTATGTTTGTTACGTTTATTGAACTGGATTTGGTTAATTTTATGGATGAATTGAAGAATGTGTTTGATTTTTAGTGATTATGATTTTGTGTATGTTTGTTACGCTAATTGAACTGGATTAGGTTAGTTTATGGATGAATTGAAGAATGTCTTTGATTTTTAGTGATTATGATTTTGGGTATGTTTGTTCCATTAATTGAACTGGATTAGGTTAGTTTATGTGGATGAATTGAAGAATGTGTTTGATTTTTGGTGATTGTGATTTCGTTAATTATTATGCATTTTGCAGAAGTTTCGTGGAAGGTCGAAGTAATTTGGGGATGAAGCAGAAATTGGGTCGAGGATGTGGTCCTGTTTGTTATTCTGCTCCTGTTAATATTACCGCCACGAACCTTCAATGGATCTGCACAATATCTTCTGCGTAAGCTACAGTTACTGTTTTTTTTTGCTTGTAATTCATGGTGGTGATTACACATATGTGACTTTTGAGGTCAAACTTTATGCTTTCACTTGCCAAATTGCTTTGATTTACATATCTAATAGACTAATACCATTGGTTTTTTTGAATTGTAGTGCTTGTTGAAGAGTAAAATTCAAACATGATTTGTTTTTCTCAAGAACTTTAGATTTTATTTCATATAGATTTTGAAGTTTAAATGTATGTCTTTAATAGAAAAACTACCCGGTTGAAATGTATTACTGATTGCAGGAAAAATCTAACTCCTTCCCTTTATAATTAGACATTTTTTTGATGTATTTGACGAACAATTCATGCGGACGGTTGGGTTCAGTCTACTTTTGGTGCTTCCATGTGACTCAACCAAATTATTTGGTTACATGAAGTTGGGGATCTCAAACATAAGTTAGGACCCATTTACTAATCTCTTATCACCTCTTACCAGGTAAGAGGTGACTCTTCCCTCACTAAGAGGTGAGTTGTTTACCATAAAGAAGTTGCCCTCTTATTAGAAGTCCATTTCTGACCAAGCTCTTACGAAAGCAACTGGTGGGTTTCTTCCTGGAGTCAGGAGACTAACCATCCCTATTGTTCTTCAATGCTCTCAGCCTCTCACAAGATATACTTTTGTGTTGAATAAACAGATCCTTTCTATAGTAATTTTTTCATGTCTTTTGAAAAAGTAACAAAATAATTTTTATATGGAAAATAAAATTCAATTTTACAAAAACAATGTCAATATTTCGTTTCATGTAAAAATTATTTGTATTAAAAAATATATATTATTAGTTAGCAATTTATTCCAGGAAGGGATACAATCTTCAATAATACAAAAAATTAGGTAAACAACAATTTTCAGTTGGCACTTTCCTGATCGCGACCTATTTTCCCTGTTAGCACTTGCCTAAAACTTTTGGCATTAAAGATCGAGGTAGTGTAAGATGTTACTTGGGCCTTGAAAATTTAGAAATGAGCGTGGCATAATAGCGAGACAAAGAAAGTATGCTGTGACTTTAATCATAGAAGCATGGCTCCAAGATGCCAAAGATTTGGCCTTTCCTACAGATATTTTTTATGGAATAAAGTCCAAAAAATGGAGGGATTGTGCCAAAATTCTCACCTATTCGGAAGTCTAGCTGGGAAGTTACTATATCTATCAATCACTAGACCTAATCTATCTTTTGTGACACAATCTCTGAAAGAATTCCTAAAGAACCATGCATACAACAAATTCAAGCCTTAAAAGAGTACTCAGATACATCAAATCTAATCCAGGTCAAAGTATGACATTTCAAGCTTTATCAACTCTGGACCTTAAAGCCTTTTGTGACCGTGATCACTGCAGCTGCTCTTTTAGTAGCAGATCCGTGTCAGGTATGATTTGCTTCTAGGATGACCACTTCCTGGAAATCAAACAAACAACGTCTCTGTCAAGATCATCATCAGAGGTGAGAGCCTGAATATAGAGCTATGACAGAGCAACATGTAGTCTATGTTGGTTGCAATATCTCCTTGGTGATTTTATTGTCAATATTCTATCTCCAGTAATATTGAATTATGATAGTTTACCAGCCATTGCAATTGCAAACAACCCAGATATTATACTCAAGAAAAAGCACATTGAAATGAATGTCCCTTTCTACAAGGTAAGAAAACAGAGGACAACTCAAAATTGTACTTGTATTATATATCAGCTATTTCTTCATGGAAGCTCATGGTAAGAAAAGTCATTTTCAGATATTACACAAGTTGAGTGTTTGCAGGCAAAAAGAGAAAAATGATAAAACATGAAGGGTCAAAGTGTAAATAATTTTAGTATAACATAAGTTAAGTTAGTTAATAGGATTTATTCATTTTTGTATTGTTTTCTCTCTGTAATACAATGTCTGTATTCCCACAACTTCTGTTTCTTCTTCAAATTAGATTTGAAAGTTACATTGTGGTTTCGTGTATTGTTGATGTAAATACAATACGCATGATACAAATCTTGAAATAATAGAATATAAAAATTTATTTGTCATAAAGTCTTCGTTGCTGGAGATTACGTGAATCATACCAATAAGGATTAATCATTTTCTACACAGGGTTTTGATGATTGCAAAAGGCACCGCAATTCAAAAATCATTTCTTGTTCCTTTGTTTGCTCTACAAGCACCTGCAGCTCTAACGTCGTGGATCAAGTAAGCTCATAGCATATTCCATTGTGCTTGTCTCTCCAGTTAACATTCTATTCCCCCCTCTTATTATTATATTTTCCTTAAATCGACATCTCATTATCTGAATATCTAAACCACCATTGTTCCACGAAATTGCAACACTTACCATTTTGTGATTCCCATGAAAATTATAGCAATTCTCTTTTGGTTATTTAGATATATAAGCCACAATTGTTCGACATCCTCTGAACTGCAGCAATTTCCGTTTAGAGATGTCCTATGACAATTGCTACACTTTCTAATTTGGGAGGTCCAATGACAATGCATCTTGTCCCATTTTTGGCTATTTGTATATACAAGCCCCTTTTTTGTTTGTATATGTAAGGCACTATTGTTATGTGAATATCCAAGACACTATTATTATATTTTTCAATCTTATCAGAATTGCAACGGTTTCCGTTTTGTGATGTCCCAAGAAAATTACTACATTTTAGCCTTGAGGGGTGGGTCAACCGGTAAGACCTTGGGTTTCCCCAGAGGTCACCGGTTAAGTCCCTTTAGGGCCACTGGAAGATTTGACTGACAATTTCGATGTTTAAATTACCAATTTCTTCATCATGATAATTAGTATATTGACATTATTGATTTTGGTGTACTGAGGCTTACTTTTTGCATGAATTTTGGAATGCATTTAAGTCATTGGATTAATAGTCATAACAATTTAATGAAACTATGTGCCTAGTTTGATGTTGCAATTGCCATGGGATGGAAGAAATACTTCCTATATTTGCTGTTTCAGGGTTTCAGCTTAATAAGTTTCCTACTGGTTTTGATATTTGCTTTTGCAAATTAATTTTCAGGGGTGAATATGGAATCTGGACAGCATTTTTGGCACTTTTAGTTCGCCTTTTCTTCTTCATACCTGGTACGTCGCTTTACAAATAGGTTTTCCTGGATGTAGACCAAATACACACTTTAAATATATAGTACACATCAATTCTATATGCTTTATACCCCTTAGAATTTTTTTAGTTACAATTGCCTGAACAAAAGTGACCATATTAGCACTTGCTTTACAAATACCCTCATGTCATCAACTTTTAAATATCAGTGCATTATATTCAAGGGTAGAATAAGAAATATAATAAATTCCAACCATTTGACCCAACCTAACTAGGCGATCATATATGAGTTTATCCTGTTTAATACTATGTCTTGTCTCTTCTTGTAGGTGAATTGGAGTTGCCATTTATAGCATTGCTAATGGTAATTGTGTCACCTTACCAAATCTTTAACCTAAGGTAATGGACTGTATCGCTAAACCTTTTTCTTTACCCTTTCTTCTTTTAGTAATTTTCTAATGCGAGCATTGGTTGTGACAGAGGAAGACAAGAAGGGGTTGTTCTTTCTTTGGTTATTGCGGCGTTTCTGGCTTTCCAGCATTTCACACGAGTAAGCAACTTAAGGAGTGCATTCGACCAAGGTTCAATTGTTGCCACCTTAGCCATACTTTGTATTGTTGCTGTGCCATGTGTGCTCTTAATCTGAACAATTGTCTATGACCATCTGTAAACTGTTTCGAGCCCCGAAACCATGTTATATCTTAACTTGCTTTTTTGCATAGATGTAAGAATATTTGCTCTTATTAATAAATATATGTTCATGAAGAGTAATCCTTGTGGCCTATATGATAGTGTCTATTCAACTTCAAGTTTCAGCTTTACACTCTGACTAGCTTGTTGATAAGGGCATATGTCTCTGATAGTGTCACTAGTTTGTGCTTAATTCCTACAAATTTTATAATAGTCACACCCTATGTTGGGGAGGAACATTGATTGTACCTTGGCCTTGAGACTTGAAGTTGAGCATTCGGGACTATACTTGGTTTTAAGTTAAGGAGGGGGTTCATCTTCCTTGCAGAAATGTTATGAAATTTGATATAGTTGCTATTTTTTTAAAGAAATTTGGCGTATCTTCCTTTCTAGTTGCAAGCTTATCACTTTCAAATTCTTTCTTTCTTTCACATTCTTCAAACTTTTATGGACAAGTTTTTTCCTCACACTTTTCACAAGTCAGGGACCTTCACAGAAACAACCGCTCTACTCTTTTTCAGGGTAGACCGGTACAGCACTGGTCTGTACATCCCACCCTCAAACACCTACTCTTGGTGCGATATACTCGGTGCGTTTGGTTTTTGCAATTTTTTGAAGTGGTGTGCTTGTAGGATTCGAATGGTCCCTTAGTAGGACTATAACAACTACTTGTTTCATCTTGGCCACCTTGAATATCCTAGCATGGTTTCCACGGCACTGGCACACTTACGAAGGTGTGTTTGGTACGCGGATGGGACGGGACAAGACCTGATAGGACTGGAGGGGGCAAGAGTGAGGGCAGGTGAAAAAATTCTGGAAGGTTTTAGGTTTTAATTTGACATGGGTAGTTTAGTAATTTCCTTTCTTGTCCCATCTCCGTGGTTTGTTTCATCTATTTCAGTGGGACAGGAAAAATGAATTTTTGTCCCACTCTAGTCTTGATATCATGCCAAACATGGGACAAGAAGTTTTTGTATCGTCTTGCACCAAAATCAGTTCCCTTTAATTTGTAACAATGAAAATGGCCAAATAAGCAAGTTACTTGACATTTTCCTCGAATAAGGGAAAACCACAAGCAACATGCGGAATCCCGCAAATTGGACATAGTTGCAGTTTTAGCGAAAGGAATGAGAAAGAGTTTTCACGAGGCAAAAAGTCAACTCCGTGTCATCGTGTGCACTTTGAAGACTTCTTCAGTAGCTTGTTTTATGGCAGCTGTTGTGTCTATGGTATTAAAGCTACATCATTGCATAGTGTATCTGTTTATAGTTTGTTCAATAAAATGCTATTATTCTCTACGTATATATCTCTAAACAATCCTAAACCGCAATACGAGCTCGTCTACGAATTTTATTCTGCTATAATTGCAAGAAGTAACTGGTAGAGAACCCAATAAATTACTTGCTACTTTTTTTCATTTTCTGTGTTTTTCCTACTAGAACTAAAAGCCATACACAGACATGAAGTATGGCAATGATCTTAGTCTAAGAATAGGGCTCACTCCCATTTGACATTTGGCGAATTCCTCTGTAAAGTGAAACAGGCGACCAAGAGAATTCCCGTCTCATTTTCAATGGCAATCGTTGAACTTCAGTTTTCTTTGTTTAGAAACATGAGCAAACTAGTTATCGTCAATGGCAGCAGTAAGTTGGCGGCTATGGAGCCTGCTGAGCTTGGCTCTCCCGTTGGTTCTGATGACGTGTAGCCTGGTTGGTCGGTGGTGTACCCGCCTGGTACACTAGGTGTGGTAGGATACGGATTGATAGGTGAATTTAGTCTGCAAATAGAAAGATAAGTTTGTCTGTTAGTTTCCATGAGTAAAGCTCCGACTGGTGGGCAAAAAGGTCCAACGGTTTTGCTTACGTGGGGGTGGTGGGTGATGATGGCATAGGCGGTGTCGGTGGTGTCATCCCTGTTGATTTGCCTGCCGGATAGCGGCAGCTTCCAGAACCTGCAATAAGTTTTACCGGATCATTAGAATTTCAAGATTATCGGAGTACCCATCGATATAATCCTTCTTAATCTTGTCATCCTGTAAAAAAGAATTACGTAGAAGCAATTCTATGGAGGGAGGTTCTGGGGAAAACCTCAAAAAGATATAAAACTGAGGAACACCGTGATAGCTCTCATCTGAACGGTTTGCACTTGTGCATACAAGTAAATTAAGCTGTTTTTTGGTTTTTATGCACGTGTGCATGTTACAAATTATTCTTATGTACAAGTGCATACTATCCAAATTAAAGGCTAGTAGGGTGTTCCTCAGTTTTCCATTTTTTGAGGTTTTCCCGTGAACCCAACCCTTCTATGACTAGCCTAGCCGGGGGGTTTTCACATAAACAAATGTTCTACTCTTTAGGCTAGGGTCAGGTTTGCATACATCTTACTCCAAACTTCCCCTGTACGTGGGATACATTGGGCTCATTTGGCTATTGTACGACCAGTGTATAAGGAGGTGGGCATCTTTGCAAAATGAGTGAAAGGTCTAGGGTTCGACTCTGGGCACCGTGCACCTGCCCCTAGGGCACGCGATATACCACAGCCGTGATGGTCAATGGCCCAACGAAATCTGGGTTAATGGCTGAGCCCTGCCTCCTTAGAGGTCGAGAGTTCAAGCTTCATTTCGATTTTGGTGAGTTTTGCCGTAAATGAAAATTATCAAAGTTTAAACCATGATTTAGCAGGTCTTACTTGGATCTGTGGTGGTAACCTGTGCCACCCCTCCAAAAGAGCAGCTAGTTGGAGCAGGGTTCTTTTGGTAATATGCATTAAAAGCGAACGAAGCATGGTCCCTAACCGTGTTCGGGTTATAACAACTTGCACCCGGTTGAATCTCCGAACAATCCGCTCCTCCATAGCCACAAGCATAATCAAGTCCTACCTGTAGAGCCGTCTCAGAAGCCGATGAGCTTGCAATACACCAAGAACCACCTGATGATGATGGACCGGAAGGGCCAGTCGGACTCGGACCCGATGGGCCTGTCGGACCTGATGGGCCCGTTGGAAAAGAGGGGGTCATTGGACCTGACGGGCCCATTGGAGCAGACGGGCCAGTCGGGCTTGATGGGGTGGGGTTGTTTGGTTGAAAGCCGCCGGATGGTGGTGGTAGACTGGTGGGGTCTCCGCCGGGAGTGGTGGTGCTTGGCGGAAATGGGGTCGGTGAATATGTGTTTGGCGTTCCGGTGGGAGTTGTCGGTTGAACGATCGGAATGTCGTCTAGTTGGGTGGTGAAAGTTGAAGGAGATGAGTATATTTGGTCTCTTTTATGGTATAACATTTTGTGAGGCAAGATTGCTTCCTTTGGAGGTTTCTCAGCAAAGCTTGAATCTGAACAAAAACCACAAAGTCATTATTATTCTTTGCTTCTGCATAATGGTAATCATTTGTCCAAATCTTTGATTATTAATCAAATGTCGAAAATACCCTTCTAAGGGTTGGAAATTGCGAGTGATCTTATGAATAAAAACAATAGCGTCAATAGTTGCCGATCGATGACAAAGGTCAAATATGTAACTTTGGTTCGCATATGCATACGGGATGCAAGCACAAAAACACAAGTAAACACACGTTTGATTACTATTGATCCATTACTGAAAACGTGTTCTTCCCAATCCCGTGTTCCGTTCATGTCCCACTAATTACTTGAATACACATCATTATTTTATTTAATATAAATTTATTTAATTTATCTTTTTATTCTCTCTCTTCAATAAAGTGATGATATGGATTGATTAATGTGGAGAGGATAGGGGATTTGAGGACGATATATATTTATTTATCAATCCATGGGTTCTGAATAATGAACGTGTACAAGATATATAACATGCTCACGTAAGTCTTTCCAGAAACAAACGAAAAAATCTGAATCCAAACACAATTTCAGATGCGTTATGTCATGGTAGCAATTGTCGTCAACCCTAATGTTTAAACTATGTCTTAACATGTCATGATGATTTGATATCGGGGGGGTCTAAGAGTAAATAAAATCATAGCAGATATCTTACATAAAGCGTTTTAATATAGAAAGAAAGAAGGAACAAAAGAGCAAATGAAAGTCACCTGGGCTAAGAAGAAGGGCCAATACAAAAAACAACGAATACCGAGCAACTCCTGGACCCATATCTTGCCGAAAATTAGTAAATTTTCGGTGAAAAATCGGGTTTTCGAGAGGGCAAATAGAGTGTTTGTTGTTTGAAAGAAGATATGGAGGAAATTTGTAGATATAAAGGAGGCATCTTGATAGCTTGAATGGGTTTAAGTATGTATAATTGAGGAAGAATCAAAGGTTTCTTCTTGGTGAAAGAGGGGATGGAATATGAGAAAACTTGAGACATGAGGCATTGGGTAGTTGGGAACTACAAGCAAGAAGAGGTGCCCAAACAGGCATCAAACACACAAAAAGAATGATTGCATTGGAATTTTTCGATCCCGGATTCGGGATCTCCATTCGGGGATTTGGGATCTAAAATGTTATGCCATTCGGGTTAAACGTTTGTTGATGCCGCTTTGCTTTTACACGTCGTTATAAATGTGCAAGTGTTGATGATAAAGCGTAAACTAGAATACAAGTATATTGAGGTTTACGTGAAAACGGAAAAAAAAAAAAAGAAACTTAGGGGCCGTCTGATTTAGGGAATTGAATTTGATGGAATTAGAATCCATGAAAGGAATTTGACTTCAAAAGAATTTGACTAGGTGTTTGGTGGGTAGAAATTCAATTCATTCATTGAAGCCAAGAAACTGTGAATTTCTTAAATTGTGAAATTCAAAGGAATCCATCAAGTTCATTCCGCAAACCAAACACTACTAAGGAAAATGCTCAAAAGAGTTTTTCATTCCAATTCCATCAAATTTATTTGAATTCTGCGAACCAAACAAGCCCTTAAGATATTGAAGTTAGTTTTTATTTGATGACAAAATAGAAAGTTGTAAAAGTTGGTTTTCTCAAAATAAGAATAAAATTATAAAAACGGAGTTAGTTTTATTTTAATGTAATTTATTTATGAAAAAAGTATATGAAATTACTGGAGTTATTTTATCTCCAATTCTTTTTCAAGGTTTTAAATGACATGAGATGTATATGATATATATAGAGTTGGATTCCGATGTGAAGTGTCAAATTTTGTGAGAAATATAAGAAGTGGTTATCAACCATTTGATGAGAAATGGACGAACATTAGGCTAAGATGCACCGAGATGCATTAGATCAATTCCTTTTTAAGCCGCAATTCATGGAAGGGTATTTGATTAAAAGTACTTCTTACACTTCTCACATGATCCCATACCTATGTGTGTGTATATGTAGGGTGTTAACGAGTGGAGCTTTTAACGAGCTGCTCGTTTAGCTCGAGCTCGAGCTTAATAGTAGTCGAGCTCGAGTCGATCTCGAACACAAAATAGAGTTCATTTAACTTAATGAGCCAAACTTTATAACATCAATGTTCGACTCCACTCGTTCGAAAACTCGATTAAATTTTTCGAGTCGAGCCAAACTATTCAAGCATATCTTTTTTCGAGCCAAGCTATTCAAGCATATCTTTTTTCGAGCCAAACATGTTCAGATATTTATCAATAATAGTATAAATATATAAAATTATCGAGGTCAAGTTGATAAACGAGTTAATCGATTGCGAGTTCGAACCCATAAACAAGCTTCGAGCTCGAGCCCGATAACTCAAAAAATATTCTCGAGCCCTAAATTGAAAAAGTTAATCGAGCTCGAGCCCAGTATTATTTTTTTAGCTCGGTTCGATTATCCTACTACTCGACTCGGTTCGGCTCGTTTACACCCCTATGTATATGTGTGTTTATTTTAGTGTCTTGAATAACAGTGATTAAATTATCAACAATTTAAACTCATATAAAACGATAAACAAAAAGATTTCTAAATTCTAATTTATACTAATGACATAGTCTAATCGAATTTCAAAGTATACAGATTTGAATACTCAAAGGTACATAGATTTGTATCGTCACGGTGCATCATAACGAGCTCGACGCCTTATATCCATGCCAAGGGTTTAACATGGCGGCAAATGGGCGTTTTTAGAACCATCTCCATATCTAAGAGAATAGGTTTAAAGAGAAAATGAGCCAAAACTTGTCTTCGTTCTACTCTTCTATCATGTAAAAAACCGAAACTCACAGAACACAAAAAGTTATACGTTCTCGGTGTTCCTAATTCAAATCTTCTAATTCCTCTTCACTTTTTGATCTTGTAAACTCGATCGAAAGATCGTCTTAGATGATAACAAAATTAAGTCATCATTTAGATAACCTTTTTTATAATCACGTTTAATACATAGATTACTCATAGTAAATGTTGTATTTACAGGGTCGTTCCTGATATTTTGGAGGCCCTGTGCAAGAATTAAATATGACCTTGTTTATCTTTCAGTAATATTATTATCTGGGTTTTAATTTCTAAATTCAAAAATAAATCTTTTTAATTTAGAATAAATGAAGCTATAAAATAGTTATAAACAAAATTCATATAAAAATAAAAAATGACGTTTATATTGTATATACCAATTTACTCGTTAACGTTGTGTTCTCAAGTTTTGCAAGGAAGGAAGAGAAAGGAAAGGGAGGGGGAAGAAAAGAAAAAAAATAATTTATTTGTGTTCTTGAGATTTAAGGGAAAGAAGGGAAAAGAAAAAAAAATAAATTTTCATGTTCTTGAGTAGGAGAGAAAGGAAAGGAAATATGCTATTTTTAC
>LUCG01269539.1:0-19407 GCA_001633085.1 Carthamus tinctorius | reverse complement strand
ATATAGGGTCAGGGTCAGGAGAAAACCTCAAAAAATTGGAAAACTGAGGAACACCCTTATATGCGCTTGTGCATACAAGTAATTTGTAACATGCACACGTGCATAAAAACCAAAAAAACAACTTAATTTACTTGCATCATTGTATGCACAAGTGCATCCAGATGAAAGGCTATGAGGGTGTCCATTTTTTAAGGTTTTCCCTTGTACCTCCCTCTCTCTATATATATAGTTATGAACAATAAAATTTATAATCAACCTTTTTTGAAAATTCATGGGGGAGGTTGACCGTTGACCCTCAACTTTGCCTTCACATCAGCCCCTGCCAGGGACGGATCAAGCATATAAACAGGGTATGCGCTTGCATACCTTGAAAAGAAATTGTTATGGTAATGGATACCATGGTGAAAAATCCTGAATATGCAATGTCTGGTCATTTCTATTATTCCTACTATATAATCCAGAATTGAAAATAGATAGGTGTACATAGGATTACATTTATGTTAATAGATTTACAAACCTGTGTTCTTCCAGCAATTGTCAAACTAAGATCACGCAGTGCAGGAGGCAAAGACGGCATATATCTGAGTGTTACATTACGAAATTCGATCTCCCCTCGAAATGGCCAATCTACATCTAAATCCTCGTGCCCTTGAAGTTCTTCTTGAGGGATGTCCATGTACTATAATGAATAAAATCAAATGATCATTTTTCTAATGATAACGGTAAACAAGAAAAAAGTAGTTATTATGTTCAGACCTGAAGAACCCTCTCAACTGAGACCAATTCCTTCTCAGTTTCGGTGAAGCTTGTCAAAAAGCTCCCCAACAATGATACAACTGGAGCTGCATAGGAAAGAGCTAAGCCTACCTGTTTACAACGTTTTCAATGTTAACATATATTGTTTTTGGAACAATAGGCGTTTGCTTCAGGAATTTGATGGAATTGGAATCTATCGATGGAATTTGCCTTTGAAGGAATTGGAATGGAATTTGACCACACGTTTGGTTGGTAGGAATTCAATTCCTTCACTTAAGCCAAGGAATGAGGAATTCCTTCAATTGCGGAATTCAATGAAATTCAAAGGATCCATCAAGTTCATTCCACGAACCAAACATCACTAAGGAATTTGGTCAAAGGAATCTGTCATTGCAATTCCTTCAAATTTCTTCGAATTCCGTGAACCAAACAACCCCTAGGAAATTGGTCACATTATATTGAGAACCGTGACTATAATTTGCTTAATGGAACAAGCTCAGGAAATTGAGGACTTACCAGCCCTGGGGTACCTAGATTGATGGGTAGATGTCCATGAGATCCAACAATTGCCATCACAGCAATATACGATACAACTAAAGCTGCCAAGAACTAAGACCATACACTAATTACTAATATTTATTAAAGTGTGTATTAAAGCAAATATTATCAAAAATAAAGATTTGTTGAAAATGCAATATCAATTCCATGTTTAAGAAGCGTACCTGTAGGCGTAAGGATAGCCACAGGCTTGCTATTATCTCAGAATAAGAAGTTTTCTGATACATCTTGACGTGCTCAATGAATCTAGTCAAGAAAAAGTCCTGTGTATAAATGAAGAGCATTACTTAGTGCCATGATTTTCTTTTACTGAAATGATGATAGAAATTCTTACACACTAGAAAGACATGTAAGGTATTAATAAATTTGAAGCAATTATATGCAAAATCTTAGGGGGCATTTGGTTTGCAGAATGGAATTTGATGGAATTGGAATCCATCTAAGGAATTTGACTTTGAAGGATATAATGGGATTAGATGGAATTTCACCACATGTTTGGTTGGTAGGAATTCAATTCCTTCACTTGGATTCCATCAAGTTTATTCCGCAAACCAAACATCACTAAGGAATTTGTCATTCCAATTCCATCAAATTCCTTTAAATTCCGCATACCAAACAGCCCCTTAAGCTAATAGGTGCTCAACTGCTCATTTCAATAAACCAAACCAAACCAAATGAGCCCAATATATCGCACCAGAAGATAGGACCAGGTTGGGATGTACGCAGACCTTACCTCTACCCTCAAAGAGTAGAGTGGTTGTTTCTGTGAAAACTACCGGCTTGTGAGAAATGGGCAAAATAAATAAATTTTTTAAGAAATAGAATAGCAAAAGGTGATGGTTAAAAAAAGAAGAACCTGAAACAAGAAAACAAATTCTACTCTTTCATGGTAGAGGAAACCTATTAGCCTTTTATGTAAAGAACATACTTGGATAAAACTTTGTATAAATCAAAATTTAAAATCAAGTTCACCTCAGATTTAAATGCCCTTATAGTTGATGACCCATCAAGTATCTCTGAGAATGATGCATATATGGGTGATCGAGATACACTGTCCAACCTTCTCAATTCACGTGAAGTTGACCTGTAGTAGAACTGAAAAGCCCGTTATTTAATAGGTAGTGTTACTATGCCTTTCTGAAGAGTATTTATATCAGAAAAATATATTGGTAGGAGTTACCTGTATTTTGCTGTAGATATACCAAAATGGGAGTATGAGAAGCAAGAACATGACCTACACATATACATGTATGCTGATCAAACTTCATAATGATTCAATATTTAAAACTATTAAAGGAAAGTTAACCATCAATTTATTACCTGCACAACAGACAAAATTAGAGCAATGCCTAAGAGGCCAACGAAATTGGCTAGGAGGATATTGAGAATGAACGGTAGAGAATCGTCGATCGTGTACAGATCTGAAGACAGCCTACAAACACAATCACTACGAATATTCGAGAAAGCTAAGAACTGATATCATTGAAGTAATTTATGCTACCTGTTAAGTATTCTTCCACTTGGGGTTTGGTCAAAGAAGGAAACGGGTGCATCAACAAGCTTTTTCAATAGGTTGTTGTGCACCTGAATTGCTGCACGTAATCCGCCATATGCAAATGAGAATGCCCTCACTAGAGTAAGAAATGAGTTTGCCAAACAAAAGATACAAAGTATAGCCTGTGGTGTCAACAAAAAGTCATTAAATGTCTCTTTTGTAAGTTAGATAATTATTCATCTGCAATTCCCATATAGAATACAGATTTTACATAGAAAGTAGGGAAAAGGTTTTTCTAGGACAGTAGCATAGTAAACTGGTCACACATAAATGGATAACTGAACAGAACAAAACAGCAGAACGTGCGGCCATACTATTGGCATTGCAAAGCATGATATTGTTAGTCGGTGGTAGTGTCAGATTGCAGCGGAACTATAAGAAAAAGGCGTTGATTTTCTAGAACTTTTTCCTTCTCACAATTTTGACCCAACCCATAGTTCACTATATATGCTTAAAGTGTGTTAGGGAACAAAATTCCAATATCAGCAACTAAAATGGTTACCAGATAAAACGATGTCGGATGCTCTTCTAATGCTGTTGTATCAACCCAATAAGACAGCCACAGATCATTTCCATTTCGAGAAGCTTGCATTAGAAGTGCTGATAGGCATGTTATGGCTGTAATATACCAACCACAGAACGCAGCATAATTCCTACACATTATGAGAAAGTAACTGCCCAGTTGGATATTGCAACAAAAGAGGCAAGTAACTGAAGGTTCGTAATCAACCAAAAAATAAAAATAAAAAATTCTTGAAATAACCAAAAAAGCTAAAAAAAATCCCTCAGAACGGTGGAATTAGGCTAAAAACACATCGTGCGATATTGAACGTTGGTAAAAGGACAAAGACACATCCATAAAAACGGTGCTTTTGTAATTATTTCTAATCATTATTATACAGTGCCACCGTATGAAAAAATTCTTGGGTCCGTCCCTGGAAGCTTAATTAGTCTTATAAATTCATACAAGCAGGATAGAGTGATTGACTTTTTGAACCATCTTGCTAGGCTTTTCATTGCAAACTAAGCATCATTCTTGTGAAAATGCCACTGAACATTTTGCATTTAGAACAAGCAATTTTGGACAAACATTGTACTTGGCATTTTTCTATCCAAAATTGCTCATTCATGTAAAAAGTACTGTTTTCTTGCATTTTCACAAGAATAATTGTTTGAAAATCACTCAATCGTTGTCTCCACCAAAAGATGACCCCTGGAACATGCACTCACATGTACACAGTTGTTTCAACTCTGCCTTCTTTCCTCTCTTCAGGCCTGATAATATTGTCAGTGGCATCCATAATACTTATACCTTCGCTCTCTACCACAAAACTCTCTTGGATTCCCATACAACTATCTCCACTTTCTATTTGTGCTTCAGTCTCAGAAGTGGAATTAAGTTCTTCCGGTCTAACAAACGATGCGTATGAAGAATTGGAACAGTCTGTTGGACTTCCCACCCATTTCACGTGTCCTTTGTCCATTATAACAACCATATCTGCAGCTGATATTGCCTATAAAGTGTAATAGGTTGTTAGCATATGAGAGCATCTCCAACAGCTTCTCTAAAAATTCTCCAAAATGGAGAACCGAAGTCCAAAATCTTTATGAAATAATGCATTCAACTCCAACAGATTCTCCATTTTGGAGATAACATCATTACTTATATTATTAGAATATTAATTCTCTCTCTTAAACATCAAAAATTCTTATTGGTGGAATATAATAAATAAATTATTTTTCTCATGGTAATCATTTTTGGAGAGTTCTCCAAATTTGGAGATTTTTGCACTCTCTCTCTCTCTCTCTCCGACTTTCTCCATTTTGGAGAAAGTTTTAGAGAATCTGTTGGAGCAAAACATCCCATTTTCTCCATTTTGGAGAAGTTGGAGATGCTCTGACAACCATGTGAATTTCAGCAGTATCTCATTTATTGCTAGGAACATACTGTAAGAAGATGTCAAACCCCATTAGATTACTCTCCTCCAATGGAGCCCTTCACGAGAGAAGGGAGGTTCCAACAAATATTGAGGAGAAATGATCAAAGTTTAGCAGAAGCGGGACTCCAACACATACAATCTTTACCTGAATGTTATGGGTGCAAAGAATGCATGTTTTCTGATTCATAATAGGGCTAAGGATGGCATGTGATAAAATCCAACAAGCCACTTGTGCATCAACGGCACTAAGGACATCATCCAGCATGACTAAATCAGATCCATGATAAACAGCCCTGTGCATGTCCCCAAAAATATAAGAATTTTACCATGAAGAACAAATAACTACTTGCATATTATCATCAAATGCTTTGTGAAATGAGAATCGAGTGATAATGACACCTGGCAAGAGCTAGACGAGCTCTCTGTCCGCCAGACAGGTTTACCCCTTTCTCTCCAATATAAGCCATGTCACCTCCAACCATAAGTGAAACATCTGTGTTAAGGGCACATGCCTCTAGAACTGCAGAGTATCTGTACAAGGAAAATAGATCCATGAATTAGTGTAAAATACAGGTTCTCACAGATTCTTTGTTCTCCTATTTATCAGACTGAATTATGACAGTGGCTTAATCCTACTTTAAATGATGAATGGGTATTACACTATTACCTAAACAGCTGACAAGGGATTAACTATCCAATCAATAATATATTTAAAATGTTTATTCAAGTTTAGTTTAAACGATGAAAGGGTAATACCTTATAGGATCGTAGTCTTTTCCAAATAAGACATTATCGCGGATAGTGCCAGAGAGAATCCATGGAATCTACACTTCCAAATGAAGACAGGTTTAAATTCGAAAATTGTGATTCAAAGAAAGTAGATTTTGACATCAACATAGTTCGTGTTCAACCTGTGGAACATAGGCAACAGACCCACTTGAATATATAGATCCCTTGACAAGCTTCATTTCTCCGAGGATAGAGTTCAACAAGGATGATTTACCTGAACCAACCTGCAAACATGTATTTCATTATGTAATTCTGATGACTAGAAAAAAATAATAATACAGTGGACACCTATGACCTTTCATATAAAGTAAGATTTGTCATATCATGGTTTGTTTCTTAATATATTCCTTAAACGGCAACTAAAACCTCCCCCATACAGATAATGAACATGCAAAAAACATCTACGATTTTTGAAATCAGGATTCGTTTTATTGCGGCTTTTTTAGCAATCTATTTCTTGAAGACCAATCCAAACCTCCTCCATATGTGGGCTACAATACAACCAGAAAGTAGTGGCCCCTAGAATGGGATTCTAAGCTAAGCCGCATACTGATTTTGGATGATAACAATAGGCATTTAAAACTTAAATAACCATTCAATTGGTGCCTCCTCTTGTCTGTAAATTTTTTTGATACATAAAGCATAATGTTATTTGGTCTATAGAAAGCCGGTAGCAACAAAGAAGGCGGTAGTGTAAGGCAGCTTAAACAAAAACTGTATGTTCTATGAGGAAAGCATACTGAAAGGGGTTTTAAATAAGTGGAAGCTGTTCAGAGATGTATTGCTGAACACCAGGCTGCAATCCCGGCTCAAACAAGTGAGTGCCGAGTGGGACTAAAATCCAGGGAGTAGGGTAGAAAGTCTAACAAAGTGCTGTTAGATGGTGGTAAATTAAATGGCTACGACTAAACATAGTGGTGGAATTCTAAGCATAAGTTTGACCTCTCCAATTACTGCAACCAGAGAACCCTTTGGAATGGCAAGATTGACATGATCCAGAATCATCTCCTTCACTTCCTGATCGCTGCTTGACCATGCACAACAGGCATCCTTCATGACAATATCAACTTCTTCAGCTGTAAAGTTAAAAGGTTTGCTGGAGCCAGATGATGAACAAGAACTGTTTGTCTGCTCATGATGGGGTTCATGCTCAAAACATGAGAGGAACTTGGTCAGCCGCCTGGTCGATATGACTGCCTGTGGAGAAATATTAATAGAAAAAAGAAGAAACTTTCTATTAGTTGATAGCTTTACCTTGAAGCTGTTCATCAATAAGATAGCATAGATATAACTCACATCGATCAACCCGTTAATGACCCATGGGAATGAGTTTAATGGGGAAATCAAATTGTTAAATAGAGCAAGACAAGTAAAAACCTGCAAAAGCAGAGGGTTAAATTAACAAGAGAACATAGTGTTAAGTAAGAAAACCACAATGAATTCTATGTATTCAAAATGGTCTTTATTATACCGTTGCTGCATCTAGTTGATTTCCCATCATTACATAGAGTCCAAATGTGAACAGAGAAATAAGAGTTGGTGTTGTGGCCCAAAAGAATACACACCATGCATCCAAGTACTTCCTTGTCTACAAAAGGAGGCCGAGAAGTAAGATTTATTGCATCGTGATGCCAGAGATATATGGTTTTTGCATAAAGTAATTCTTACTGATAAATATTTGACTTCTAAGGATCTTGTTTTCACCAACCAACTAGAAAAAAGAATCTCCCAACGATACATTTTCAAAGTGCGAATATATGTCAATAGCTCTCCAGTCCTTCTTACCCTGTAAAAGTGTTACAGTTTATAATATAGACTTCTAACAAAAAATAAAACTCTATCGCTGAAACATCTAAACAGCAAAGCGTAAACGGTTTTCTCAAATAGACAACTACTATTTGCAATAGAAGAGCAAATTTTTTCGCTAAAGCCTAAGCAGACTTTGGCAAAGGTGCACACACCTTTCATCCTTTTGCTCCATCATGTTTTTGGTAGCACGGGCAATCAACCCAGCAATCCATTTATTTACTGTACACATTACGATTAGAGCTTTATCAGGATCAATAATGAATAATAGAGATGTCGTCCATCAAAGAGGTATGCAAGAAAGGGACCGCAGAAATCATCATTTTGATAGCAATAGCAGCTGAAAAGAGGATGTGATCATGAGCAAGTCCTGGTACTGGTTTATTGTTCCAATCATTTATGGAGCCAACTATCATAAGCATTATATAATCACACATTGTTCATAACCTTAGGTTTAAACAAATATCTTACTTTACCCACTGATCAATGATCATTCCCAGATTTAGATGACAATGACTGTGAGTTCTGTCAATTGGAACATCAGTGACAATAGAAACTTGCACCTATTGATGCTTCTAGTTGAGAAACACTTTCTCAATTAGAAGCATCGGAAGGTGCAGATTTATTACTCTGGAGAAATCAGGTTAAATTACTTCATGTGAAAACCAAATTCACACACTTCTCAATTAGAAGCATTAGAAGGTGCAGATTTCTTACTCCAGAGAAATCAGGTTAAATTACGACATGTGAAACCAAATTTCCATGCATAGATTTAAGTTAACAACCTATACAATGGTCACTGTATTCAATGTAAAGAAACAAGTGCAAGGACACTACCTGGTATCAATAGAATAGTTATAGTGATTCCAGCAACAAAAGCGTACTGAACTTGTGTATAGAGCAGATACAGGGCAATTCCAATTTGTAGAGGCAAGCTGAAAGGTTCAAAAAACGTTTTAGATTGTTATCCATGCAAGGCATAGATAGCCTTATTTGTTATGATAGCATCACATATCAACACATTCTATAGTGACTTGCAGAGGTCTTGGAGAATCTAAGACTAAAGTAATCAGTACCACCAGCATCAAGTTATGGACAGAGATGCCATATGATCAGAGCATGCTCTGGTGGAGCCGTTGCATAATATTGGCATGATAAATTGATTTCCTTTATTCTCATATGATCTAAATTCTAAATATCTTTATAATGTGTTGATATTTGGACTCTTCTTTCACAAATCTGAAAAAACAACATTCATGTCCACTTTGAGACTCCATTATTGGATCAATACAGGAATGTGGAACACTTCATAGGTGACATATATCCTCACAAAAAGAAGATATAGAGGCTGTACTAAGGTTGAAGAGAAATAGATAAATACCTCCACATGTCATGAAAACTGTTGCACATATTGACAGTTCGATCAACATCCACAGACATGAATGTTTGAATTTCCCCCTCAGAAAATTTTGATCTTTCTGCCAGGCTAACATGGAGACACTGAAAAATGCATAAGGAGAAACTTGATGGTAAGTAAAAAGTATCCCTTAAAATAGGATTGAAGGAGGAGTATTATGAAAGAAGTAAAAAGGCTAAAGGCAATTTGAAGAACACTGCCATGATAAAAGAGGCTTTAAGTCCACTGTGGATGGTGGAAGGGAGAGATCATTTTAAGATTCACTAGGATAAGACAGAAGACCAAGAAAGGATAAGAATTATTTACCTTCCGAAATATAACAGTCATAAGACTAGAACGTAGCTTTAACTTTAATTTGGAAAGACGAAATGTATATTGTGTATCAAGAAAAGATCTGCACCATATGAGAGATTCATAGACAATACAATTTCATCAAGATTTCTTCATAGCTTCTACCGTTAAGAACAAAAGGTATATAAATGAAGGAATGAACAAAAACTAATTAAACATCAGTTCCTGTTGGTGAGCATCTGAATTCAGTTTTGGTAATAGAGAAGCTATATGCACACCTGTTTGAAATGGAACACACCCTAACTCAAGCTAAAAAACATTACATTTTATGATCTAATCATGACAAGAAACACAATCGTATTTTATGATTTTATCCAACAATTGTATGACATCTTGTAGTATTTTTATATTATCACTAGTTGGCTGGTAGTTGAACCCAAAAAAGAAACAGGATTTTATTTTGCCACCTTGTTACTTGAACATTGCCAAAAATTACTCCATTTCAGATGATGAATCATTTTATACCGCAGTGTTTGTTCATAGACTTAGTCTTCTTTTAAGTGAACTAGTGAAGCCTGCTGAACCAGATTGATAGCAGTGGTCTGGTTGTTGCAGACACCAAAATCTCAGAGCTACAAATGGAGCTTCTGAATTCAATTTTTAATATTTGACACCATAATAAAAAGAGGACAGTGAATGTCCATTTATTTTATTGTGATAGCATGAGCATGAAGTATTCTTAAAAGGTCCTGTTAAATGCACTGGAGCAGGAACAAGATAGAGATTTTGGCTTATATGACTTGTAGTTCATATATATAGATCATGTTGAAAAGGCTCCATAAGAAATTTCATGAAGAGGGATAATAAAATAGCCACAATAAAAAGCATAAAACTTACTTCAAAATGGAAGCGAGGCCTAGGGAAATGGCAAGGAGATAACCATCAAAATGAACAGATCCTGTATATAGAAAAATATGTTTCTTTAACGGGGGTAGCAATTTAGACCAGTTCACATAGTGTTCATTTCAAGTTAATAGCTAAAAACTTCATTAGAATGAAAATGCAATTTCCTTTCACAAGAGTGTGAAGGAATAATAAGACTCCTACACTTTCATGAATAACTAATATATGAAAAATGTCAGTAGATCCACATAAAAGCTGCATCTTGACTGAACGAAACAATGACATTGAAACAGCTGCCACAAATTAACTAATAATTTATACTTCTAAAGGTATAACCAAATAAATAACATGAAAACACAAGCCCTTTACATGCCTACCTCATCCCTTGCAGCCTCATGGTTTCACATGACACATGATAGGGTCTTTAGCAGTTGAATGGAATATTTGATGCTTTAAGATGACAAATATCTCATACACATCAAACTCCAAACTCTAACTTCTTGTGCTATATCGCAAGGACCTTGTTCAAGATATACTCATTTTTATCCAAACATATAATTCCATAAATCCATATCAATGATATACTTTTAATTATTGTAGTCTAGATCTTTCCCTGACTCAGCATTTCCTTCTATATGAAGATTTTCACTCTTCAGAACTCTAGCATTCTCCTACGTTTAGCATGCCATTAACCTCGTGATGATAGAAAGATCTAAGCAATTCCACCTTGGTTACATATCTCATTTTAATATGTTAGATTGCAGACAGGAGAAGTATAATCATCAGTAATAAATGCAAGGATGGAAACCATGAAATCTGCCTGATGTATTCGAGTTCAAACTTGTTGGCCCACCTCAACCAAACAAGCCTAGTATATCCAACCTGGAGGTCAGGTTTACAGGGAGTACACAGACCTGGCCTCTACCCAAGAAAGTAGAGTGGTTGTTTCCGTGAAGACCTCGGCTTGTGCAAAGTGTTGGAGAAAAAAGTTAATACGATAAAGAAGAACTAGAAAAAAAGGTAGTGCTGAAAAAGGAGAACATGATAATTTCAATCATTATATTTCTTACTGGAAGCATGAACTACACATTGCCCTTCTACAAACAAACAAGAGAAACAAATATAGAAATTGACCTTCTTGAAGATACTTAATCAGCCTATTAAGAAGCATGGGTCCAGCAAAACCAAGACAGTCATTAAGTACCTGGAATAATGGAGTATGAGACTTAGAAAAGAAATAACATTTAAGTCTACTACTTCACTGATATCAAGTTTTCTTCTTAGTGTTATCATTTATACTCAGTGATTGGTCCAGGACTTTTGACCAAGGCATGCACCATTTTACAGAAAAAAAAGGGATGTTTTACAAGAACAAATTAATATTTTTTTTATACTGCAAAACACTAGAAATAGTTTTTCAGGGTATGCATGTGCATACCTAGTGCACCACATAGATCCGCCTCTGCATATGCAATAGGATCCCCTATCTATATTGTTCCCAATTGCCATATATGTGACACATGCATGTCCTCTGAACAGTTAAGACACCGAGAAATAGTGGAGACGCTGTCCAATTTCAAATTAGGAAGAGTAACAAATAAGACACTGTAAACAGTTCAAACAACGCAGTCATGCATCCAGATGCATCATGCAGCAGGTGCATTTTTGTTTAGGGACCTCGCAAGAATGATAAATGAAGGCATCTAGGGCAACCCAGCTTGATAAGAAATTCAATTTCAAGGCATAAGAAGCTTAAATAAGTATTCTTCTTTGGTTTTCCATTTTTTGCTCGGCAGATGTAACATCAGTTAACATATATAATTGGATCCAAGGGGGAAGTGGCAGGAGTTTAATATGGAAAAGGAAAATTTGTAAATAATGGCATGTTGGGTAAATACAAATGAAGTCTTACATTATGGCCACAACTACTACTTTTACCTTTCTTCTTTGTCCTTTTTTACATTTCTTTCTGTTATCTAGAAAGTAGGAAGGAAATATTCACTAATAGTACCTTTAACAGGCCTAAACACATATATGGCCATCCATATGCATAACAGACTGTCCAAAACAAAGAAGGATTAGAGCGACTGTGTCTTCTTTGATCTTCCCAACAGTTAAGCAAAGAATCATGGCAGACTAAAGGATCCATGTCAATCGGTAGTTGAAGCAAATCATCAAAGTCAAGCTGCTCCTTTGCACCATGTTCCATTACCACGTTGATAGATCTGAATGTCATGAGATTCAAGAAGCTGGCAGGAACTCCCTTTGATGAACATGTAAAGAAGACACATAAGTTATCTTATTTCATAACGAGAAACTGAAAGGCTTAAAACACTACTAGTACCACAAGCACAAGTCACTAAAACAGCATCAAGGAATCCCAGACATGAAACTTTAATGTCCCCAAGATTGATACTAGTTATAGATGAGTGCTAGAACAATACATACATGATTTGATTGAGGGCGGTCGTCTATACCCCTTTCACAGGAAAGCAGCGATTCTTCTATTGAACTGCAGGTTTGTCAGGTAAAAAATCAAAAGAAGATTATAAATAGAATATAAGTAAGAATCAAGTTTTAGTTTTAGGAATTATAACATTTGCTAAATAACTTCCAGACATATTAACTTTCTTGTGCTTAGAGAAGGATGCAATTCTGCTTGCAATCTAGGAAGGGTTCTAATCTCTGGACCTTTCAAATAAATATTCTTTGAAGACGTCTTCTGAAGAAGGTTTATGAGGAGCTTCTTTTCTATAATCTAGACTTCGAACTAGTAGCCAGCTCAATATTGTCTTTCAGCATACACTTAAATGCATGTTTGTGAATTTAAGTATTAAAGATGAGGGAATAAATAACAACAATCCAAGAAAACTGCAGAATCTTATCCAGTTTCGGATGATGTTAGAAAGTCTGCATCTTACAGGGAACCAGAATGTACAAATGGATTACCTGTTTGTGCATGATGACTGCTTCATTCTGATTATATTAATCAAGATACCAAACAGAACATCCACTAAAATTATTGAGCTCTCATTGATGCAGCTAAAAGTCTGCAGAGCAAAATCGTTATCTAATCAATACGATTCTAAAGAATTTAGAACCAAACAAGTTAATAACAATTACCAAACCTGATATTACCAACACTTGAACTAAATAATATAAACAAATGAAGAACTTTAGGTTATCCTTGTTCAGAGCTCCTAACTGCTCAATATAAAACTGAAGGAGAAACCATATACAATTAAACAAGAAAGAGAACAATGAAAATATTTCACATGCCACATTCACAAAAAATACAGAAAGAACCCCTTAAGTTGGAATCCTAAGAATGGTGTAATAAGACATAACAATAAAGAATGTAGCACTATATATGAAGATAAGGAAATACCTCCATAGAAGAAAACGTTGTTAGTAAAGTTGGGATCCCTAAGAATGGTTTCATCAACCACCAAAAGCACAGGACCCGATCAGATAAGACAAATAACCAGCAATCACAGCTTGAAATAAGAAGTATGGTTGCCTGTTGTATACACCGAAAGACTTAATAGTGAAAAATTTTGCAGCCATCTAAGAATTAATAGAAGCCTTACCCATACTAAGAGTTGAGAGCATCTAAGAAGCCACTCATGATATAAAGCAGGATGACCCCTTCTTGTGTTACTCAAAAGCAGAATTAGGTCAAAGCATGCCATGCATACCCCAATGACAGGTAGAAGGAGCAAGAAGACCTTCTCATAGAGGTATATCTGCAGTGAACATTAGTAAAGGAGAAGTTGTGAAACAATTACAAGCAATACCCTCCCAAAAAAAATTGCATATAAAGTTGAAAAATACATCATACAAACATATATACATCATATAAAGCACACGAGTTGATCCACCATATAAAGTTGAAAAATACTGTATGGACTACAAACGAACAAAAAAATGGAATCACTTTCTACCCTCTAGCATCAAGATCATATCGCTTCCTCTCATTTACTTAGTCCAGCAATAAAAATACCTTTCTACGTCCTCTGCTAATCCTTTCAGTAATTACAAGCACAACAGTTATGACAAAGGTTATCATACTTGCTCCAAAGCCTAGCATTGTGAGTCTTGTTAAGAAATACAAACCATGGAGTATAATAAAAATGACGCCATATAACAGAAACTTCCTGATAAAAAGGATATATGTCACTGAAGCATCTTGAAATTCCATTTCCATCCCATATCTGATCCAAGAAACAGAGTTAGAACAATTTAAGAAAGATCATGGAAGGGAACATGCTTCAACCCAAATTCAGTTATCAACTGATTCTGTTATGGTCCATAGAAGCAGAAATGAATATAGCAAGTTCATCAACTGCATTGCCATATACTAATCCATCTGAAATAAAAACATGTATAGATGTCTAATAGGTGAAAATACGGCTATAACGGTGGTACCATGTCATCTTGTTACCATGGTATAACAAACCATTAGATTTGTTGGATTTATACACGAGTTTCTCCCTCAAATATACACACACAAAAGGTGGTGCAAGTGCTTTTCAACAAATCAGATTTGATTATTATGAAACCAATGTTTTCTTAGTCTGGATTACTATATTCAATTCAAAATCTGAAAATGTTAAATTTCTGATGAAATTTTTACCAAAGACACTAAACTTAATAACAAACACCACAAATAGAATAAAATTTTTGTTAATATGCAATTGAAAAGCTAAAAAACTAGATTTGCCTAAAAAATTGCATCTCTTATTTGAGAACGAAGGGAGCCATGGATTCTGAAAAATAAGCCAATTTTGGATAATTTGAGTCGTCTCAAGTATCAAATATTGTAAACAACACGAAATTAAGGCTGCGTTTGGCAAACTAGCTGATAAGCTAGCTTTTGACTAATAAGCTACTGTTAGCTGATAAACTAGCTTATAAATTAGTTATGTTTGACAAAAACTAGCTTATGAATAAATTATGTTCGACAAAAACTAGCTTATGAATATATGTAAAATGACCAAAAAGGGTATCTATAACTGAAAAAAGCTACAAAAAGCTGCTAAAACATAGCGTTTCAATAAGTTAACTTATAAGCTAGCTTATGGTTCATCCAAACATGTACTAGCTAGCTTATTTTTGCCAAACACAGCCTAAATATGCCGGCACAAATACTCATCTGCAGATAATAATAATTTTTTCTAGAAATTAAACAACAAATTACTTCAAGTAAACAAAAACTCAGATGCCTGAACTTCTGAAATCCTATAAACTGACACAAACAAAACTCAAAATCATCTAAAACACTTAAAGTTCCTGAATGAATTTCGTCGATTAACAAGTATTTCTTACAAAATAACATGAAATTCTTACTTCTTCATCATCATCAACAACAACAACAACAAGAGCATTGGAATATTAGGTCGTTACTCACTTACTCTGTTGCAGAAACCGTCATGATTCTTAATCGCTACTGGCAATAATTAAACATTGAATACATTAATTAAGCATAAAGAAGTGATGAATTTTACGTACGTAAGGAGAGCTAGGGCAGATAAGCTTGAGGAAATCCATGGCGTCGTCTTTGTCGTCAGAGAGAGAGAGGGAGACGATAGGTAGTAGCTGGGAGAGTTTATGCAGTGCGGTGAGGTGTAGTGTAGCGGTGTGGTTCTGGTGTAGTAGTGGCGCTACGCCTATTTCACAGTTTCATGCACCTTTTGTGCATTCACGCTTTTCCTGGAAAGGTGGTGGCGTCAAGGGATCACCATGGACACGTGGCATATAATTATTGGACCTTGGATTTTTAACTTTTAATTTTAAAAAATTTTATTATTTTTTACAAACTAATTCTTTTTTTTTTTTTCAAACGTAGCTAAGGTGCCGTTTACTAACTCTTACCGGATAAGTGCTGATTCGGGTAAGATTGTTGACTCGGGTAACTATTGTTTAGGTAAGAGTGTTTACCACATGTTTTTGGGTGAGTGCTTACCAACAATCAAAAAAACTATTTTAACTTTTTTTTGTAATTGGATGTTAAAAGAAAGAGAGGGGGGAAAGAATGGGCAAACATGGAATATACAGATCTGATCCAGATAAGCAACATTTTGGTTCTGAAGATCTGACCCGGGTAAGCAACATTTTGGTTATGGCTCAGTCAGATCTCATATCTCAATCAGATTTCGGTCAACAATGCTGACTCAGTCAACACCAAGTAAATATCCCCTAACTGTCACTGGATCGGCTTATGCGCGTATAAGGACCAAAATGACTTGGATGGGTTTGAGCCATATGGAAATCGGTTCATGATGTCATCATCGGTTGATATTAGGTCGAACATTTTGGATATTTTCATACCAAAATTTTCAATCAACTATGATAAATACTCTTTTTTAAGGATCAATTAGCCCGAGATCAATCTAGGTGATGTTTAAATCAATTAAATTGAAATGTAATATGTGAGAATTGAAATCTGTAAGAAAATTTGGAATTTAAATCAGTTGAATTGAAATCTAATCGACTTTGACGGTGTATTTGATTGGTAAAAAATGAAAAGAAATTTGTCAACAAGAAATGAATGTGTTTGTTTGGTTTTATAAATATAACTTTAGAACTATAATAAAATAGTGATAAGATTATCAAAATACAACTTCATCATATTTTTACATTTTGTAGCTTAAATAATAAATAGCATGTAACTATAATCATAAAGATAAGATGAGTGGATTCCTTTTTTTGTCCTTGTAGTTTACCAAAGATTTGGTTCTCGTCCCTCTACTTAATACTTACATCTTAACCCTTGTGGTTTGTATTTGGTGTTAGTTTAGGTCCCTTGTCTGACGATCGCTAAGATCTATTGTTAAGTAGTGTAATGTGGCCCTACATGAGGGGGTTTCCAGATATTTTACACGGCTCTTTAACTAACTCTTTTAGTATACAACTATGTAATGTAGATGTATAATATGTCAATGGATCTTAAAACTAACACCTCATGACGTGATCACCAACCCATTGCTTTTGCCTTTTTGCAGTAGGTTCCTCTTGAAACAGGTAAACTTTGGTAGGTTCTTCACAAAAACCATCGGGGTCGATGAACTCTCTAGCCCAAAACTCATATCCAAGCTTGTGGTTGAGGTGAGTGTAGGAGATGACTCGAAAAGCAACAAACTAGGTCTAAGTGGTTGTGATGGGTTTGATTTGTAGTGGTGGTTTTGACTTGTGATGATGTGTCTAGGTCCAATTTTGAATCAGGAGGTCAACAAGAAAGGGGAAGGGGAATAGACGACCTAAGACGTGGATAATGGCTATTAATTTGAATGCAACGATGTTCTTCGTTTTGATGATATACAAGAACAATCCTTAACTTTTATTTTTTTAAAGTTTGTGAACACTAGGTAGAATGAATCCAACCCTTGACGTGAGGGGTTCATGGGTATACTTAACAGAAGATTCTAACGACTGTCAAACCAAGGGACTCAAACAAATATAAAAGACAAACCACAAGGGCTACGATGTAATAATTGAAATTGGGGGACAAGAACCACATTTTTGGTAAACCACAAGAATGAAAAATGTAATTCACTCAAATAAATTTATCTGACGGTCGTGGTGGTCGTGTGGTGGCGAACAGAATCTTGGGAGGTGCTGGTGGTAAGCAGAGTCTTCATCTAGTATGATCTGAACAAAAACCATAAATATTTAAATTTGTACAGACAAATAAAAACCGAGTCCATATAAAACAAACAAAATTTAACCAACAAGCCTACCAATACATCAAGTTCTTTAAACCTTAAATTAAAATTATTAGTTTACTAGTTTATTCTAAATACAATTTTCTTGATGAATAATAAAAGTATAAAACCATCATAAATATTTCATAATATTTTTTGAATCATTTATGCACTCAGTGGTAAGTTTATTAAGTTAACATTGTTTTTATTAGATTTAATTAAATCAATTTGTCAATTAGATTTAACCATCGATGGGTTTAAACTTTAAAAACATAAAAACGTAATTGATATTTTTTTTAAAGAATACTTTGTTTATAAATGTTTTAATAATTAATTTATATGTTTATTTAAAAAATAGAAAATAAAAATAAAAAATTGTGTGATGTGCGCATCACGTGCCTTTATCGAGCCATCGGCTCCAGGCTTTTGGAAAGCATGCTACGTTAAAAAGGAAAAGGTAGAAAAGAAAAAGAGCCATTGAAAAATAAATAAGAAACCACTTTTTTCAAAGTGTTTTTTTTAAGTCTTCACAAAATCTGTTTTTTTTTAACGGGAGATAACTCATACATATGTTTCGAGAGTTTTCGGATTCAAACAAGCACCGACTAATCCCCGTGTCCATGAACTGGTCCCTGAACCAGTCCAAGAGCTATGTACCGTAACAAGTCGTCCTCTACGGGGTTCGAACCTTGGCCAATTGAGAATGTTATCCCCTGAAGGTACAAGTGTAAAATAAAAGGTACAAGTAAGAATGTTATCCCCTAGAACATCTTTGATCTTTACAAAATATGTTTAAAATAAAATTCTAAAATAATTTTAGTTGAGAATTTATATTCGACACTCAATTAACTTTAATAGATTTATGATTGGGTGAGATAAATCTTACTAACCAAAGTTTTTTTTCCCTTGAAACAATATCAACTCGATTAATCGGTAATCTGTATAAGTGTTCTTGGTGTACGAATATAAACACACGATCATCCATGTCATCTATAGTCACCATCGTCCACTAAATACACAATCTATACTTCCATCACTTTGTACTAATCAAGTTTTTCTAACTATTAACAATTATATCAAATTTCGTTCAAAATTTGTCTATTATATAAATATGTATTTATGTGCATGAAAATTGTGTAAAAGTATTTATAAATTATATTATTTTTATTATTTATAAATATATGCATTAAATAACTTTTAGGGCAACTTATCTAATCATATCCTATCAAATACTAGACAAATATTTATCTAATCCAATTATATTCCTATCCAATCATCTTGTCTTATATTATATCCAATCATATGTACACACTAAACCCTACCTTAGGCGGCTCCCCAGTTGGGCTCACTGGGCTTCCCATGCGGGCTCGGCAAGCTTCCCACGGGTTGCGCTACGGCGAAATCGGTTTCCAATCGGGCTCGGTGGATTGGGTTTGGGAATCAATGAAACCGATCCCCTTCTCTCACACTCCTTTTTATTTATTTATTAATATATATATATATAGAGAGAGAGAGAGAGAGAGAGAAAAAGGTTACTGCGAGAAACATAACTTTTTAAGAAAAACGTAAGAACGAATCTCAGCCACTCATCCGGTTAATAAAGACGGTGTTGACCGGTTCACCCTTCTTTAATAATCTCCACCCTCCCATGAATTGTGTCAATCCTCCGTGATCGCGTCCACCGTAACC
>LUCG01269471.1:0-14339 GCA_001633085.1 Carthamus tinctorius | reverse complement strand
GTGTTTTTTTGCGAAGTTTTATAAGTTAGGTATTGGTCTCACGCGGTCTCACGGTAACAGGTTTTGGTCTCACCTGATCCTAAGTCTATATATATCTTAGTGATCATAATGTTTGATTGCAGGGATACCCGTATAACATTGATTGGCATGCAATTTATGATGATCCAGCTCGACCTTTGGTAGTTGATATTGGAAGTGGTATTGGCTTTTCTGTTGTTTTTCTACCAATATGCTTAATACATCGACATTCAAATGCTTTCATTTCTTTCCATATCTAGCAAGTTAAGAGAGTCAGTGGCAGTCTGGTTGTAACGGGATTAAGTTATTTTGCTTTTTGTTGCATACAAACCATCTTTCTTGCTAAGATGCAAAGAAAAGACTACCCTTGGGGAACTTTTGACAAGAAAATGCAAGTAGGATACTCGTTTTTGTATTTTCATTTCCATAGTTCACCAAAGAAAATGTAGCCCTCTTTTTGCATTCATCATTCATGAACAAGGTTTTTTTGCAACAAAAAGTTCAATCATTCTATTAGAAATTACGAATGACAGGTAATGGATTGTTCCTCTTTGGAATGGCGAGAAAGATGAAGGACATGAATTTTCTTGGATTGGAGATGAATGGAAAGGTTTTCATCTTTTGTTGTTGAATTTTCTACTTTTTCCATCTTTCCAGGTGCTGAATGGTTTGCTTTTTTGTATCTTGAACTTTGCAGCTCGTAAAGCGCTGCCTGGAAATTGTTCGTCAATCGGGCTTAAAGAACGGGTACAAGCTCTAGTGTCGTTTTATAACTTATGAGATTTCGTGCATTTGAGATGACTTTAGCACGTTCAGAATGGTCATTAGATTCCTCCTATATTTAAAGTGGACTATATTTCTTGAGATGAATGGAGTATTTGTCTTGCTGCTTTAGATAATTTAATATTATGTTCGTTTGTTTTGATTTGGATATAATCAACTGTCAGATACTTCATTGAAACAAATGCAACGTCAACATTTCGCTCAATTGTTTCGGGTTATCCTGGTGAACTAGTTCTTGCATCAATACAGGTATTTTGTAATGGCTTTTGCATGTAACTTTTTAACTGTCTTCTTGTTATATGTTTAATTTCCCTCTCGGATGCAGCAGTTAGGATGGTAAAGATCATCCTTGTGCATCGTGCACCAACGTTCCTCCGCTTGAATCCTTAAATATTATATGTTATGCGCGCGCGCACATAGACACACATATATAATATATAGCATTGGTCTATCTATATGTGTATCTGAGACTCTGAGTAACATCTATTTGTATGCAGTGTCCGAACCCTGACTTTAATAGACCAGAACATAGGTGGAAAATGGTGCAGCGCTCCCTCATTGAAGCCATTAACGATCTGCTTTCCCCTGATGGAAAGGTAAGCGTTTCATCAACAACTGATGTTATATGGGACGAAATCACAGATTTTCTTCGTTTTAAGTTTTCTAGTAATGCATAAAAGATGAACTTGTGGTCTTAAAGTTGATCTGTGTGTTTTTGAAAACCACCAGGTGTTTCTTCAATCTGATATAGAAGCTGTTGCATTGAGGATGAAACAACAGTTTCTGAAATTCGGCAATGGGAAGTTCACCATCGGTCACCAAGAAGAATGGCTGAAAGAAAACCCGTTTGGAGTTCAGTCCGATTGGGAACAACACGTTCTGCATCGTGGGGTTCCGATGTACAGATTGATGCTCTGCAAATCATTAAGATAACAAACATTTCAATGGTGGATTCAAGCTATGCGGCTTAAACACCATTTTGGAGCTTCGAGAAGAGATCATGAGAACGTCAACATAATGCGGAAGAAGGGTAGAAAAAAATGACTTGCCGAATCGAGTTTCATCAAATACATATATTCCCATTAGAGCCTGCTCGTGTTACAGATGTAGACTAAATCAAACAAACCAAGTAAATCCAATCCATACAAAGCAGGGTCTGAAAGATGTATGCAGACCTTACCTTTATCCTAAAGGCCTAATATTAAAAAGAGTTTGTTTCTAGACACCTATATTGAATAATTGATTGAAAATCTTTTGTTCTGATTTCTATATAATCTTGTGACCATCAAAATCATTATCTCATTATAATTAAGGTTGTGTGTGTTGGCTTATGTATATAACATGTTTAGTAGTAAAGGACACCAACAACATATATATATAGAAAAGGTTCAAATGAGAAATATAACCTTTTAAGAAAACGTGAGGAGCAATCTCAGCCACTCATCTGGTCAACAAATGCGGCTTTGACTGTGGTCCCCCTTTTAATAATCTCTACCATCCTATGAATCGCGTCAATCCTCTGTGATCACGTCCACCGTAACCCAAGATGTGTAGTTGAGATTGCTTCTCGTTTTTTTCTTAAATTGATATGCTTCTCGTATGAACCCCTCTCTCTCTCTCTATATATATATATATAGTCTTATTTATGTAAAAGTTTCATGCATCATTAGAAATTTTGTGAAAATTTTATTATATGTTTAACTAATCCGATAAAATAACAACCAAACCATTTAGGTATATGGGTTAAATTAAATCGATGACGCCTATTAAAAAAGGTTTGGAAAAATTATGGATTTTAATTAAGGTCATATAATCTAATAAATATTCTCCTAAAAAGTTTTGAACCCATAGAAAATAAATAAGAAAACTGTGAACTCTAAAGTAAAAAACTCTTCTTACGAGTGGTTCAACCTTTTTGGGACGGTTTGAACGCCACCGTCGTCCGTTTATTTCTCTCCGGTTAGTAACTTTTTGCTCTTGGAGTTTGAGTTGTTTTATATATCTACTAATCCTCCTACTCACTTGATCATCACAAGTGTTAAAATTAATGGATGACATAAGGAAAGAGAATCAGTGGATTACACATGTCATTTGATCAAGTGAGTAGGTGGATGAGTAGGAAGAAATATAATTAGGAAAGTTCAAATGTGAACTCATTTTTCATTGTGAACGCGAGGACCAATAAAATCGCGTCACGTGGCAATCTGAATCTGCGTCTAAGCTTTATTCAGACTGAATCTGAATATTCATGCTTATTCAGATTGAATACAAGCTTTATTCGGTCTGAATAAAACATGAATATCCAGACTGAATATTGCGACGTGGCGCGATACTAGTGGTCCTCACGTTCACAATGAAAAATGAGTTCACATTTGAACCTGACCCTATATGTGTGTGTGTGTGTGTGTGAATTACATTTCTGTTCTATGAGATAAAATGTGGGTGGAAAACTGGGGACTGTGTATTCATATTTCCCCTTTTTGATTATATTTTGTGATCCTAAAAGTACTCTTACTTCTGGATTGATATATATTTTTTTGAGAACTTAAATTTCTTGACCACAAGAACAATGTCAAATAATTTTCAGCTGATGATGTTTTGGAGATTTATAGCAGTATAGGCATCCCAAACTTTGAAACTATTACGCACAAAGGCAGTCATGTAATGTTTAATTCGATGGCTAAAATTTCCGTGGCTTATAAGAGGCACATGAAATGTGGGCTGAAGCGCTTGCACTCTAAGAGCGCCTTCTGCACGGCAAAGAAGCATGTTTGGCACTTGGTAGAAACAAATCATAATTATATTAACATTTTTATTATGTATCATGCGTGATCCTCGACTTGTCACGTTGTCAAAGTTCGAACTTCTTGAGAAGTGGCATGTCTAGTGGTTGATCACATGTTAATATTGGTGCCACTTAACTTTTGATTCATTATCAGTGTTTGGATTTACATGTTTGAAGTAGGTAGACAGAGGCAGGGATTAGGTGAGTTTCTTTTTTTCTTCTTCTTCTTCTACATATAAGATAGTATCTAATTTTTGCTTTTGGGAGAAAATATGCTATAAGGAGCAATAAGTGTTAATCTCATTTTCAATCTCATCTGTTTTCTGTTGTTAGGACAGTTCATCCTGTTTTGCTAGAACTTAACAGGCAATTTTGATCGTCTTTCCTGTGTTTGAAACACAAGTTCCATGCTTCGTAGGCTCAACTGTTCGTCTTGTATGTTTTCATGTAAGCCCCACTTCGCTTGATTAGACACTGATTACAAGTCTAGTGATATAAAACTTCAACTCTTTCCGATCAATTAAAGTATACGCAAAGCTTTGGTCTACCATGTATTTCTTCTTTCATCTGTTTGTACCATTCTTGAGTTAACGTTTTGTTTTCTTCACTGCAGCCCGACTCCCTCGTAGAAGTGGATGTGGATTGATTTGTATTCTAATTTGCAGCCTTGATGCCTTTGAAATTTATATTCTTTCTTTGGAGAGAACCGGAGGAAATTGCTTTCTTACCAGATGATAAAATCAATAGTTAAGTGGAAGATCATTTGATTTGTTGTTAGTTGTAAATGTGAAGTACACTGATCATATCAGTAAGGACTTGTGTTGATGATCTATTTGTAATATGTTGTGCGGTAAAACGCAAATCAAATGAAGACCACTCGTGTGTGTGAACATTAATATCATAATTATCCGGTAAGTATTTGGTAAACGGACCCTTAGCGCGTGATCAATCTTGTGGTTAGTTTTGGAAAGGTGAAAGTTGAGTGCTAAACTAATGATGAACTTAATAACATGTGCATAGAAACGGATTGCTTGGTAACATGATGTTAATTCCAGTAGATTCTTGTGTATACTTAAAATTTCATACGACTTTGATGTTAGGATGACCAAGCGGATATGTATTCGTGTTCTTGGTTCACTAGGGATCAAAGGTAAGTCGAAAGCAAAGCAAAATAACACGAGTTGCTAGGGAATTTTTTGTTTTAATCTCCATGTAAAATATAATAATCATTTTGTTATAATGATGTCTAAGTAGGCATCATTGAACATATATTTGTTTGACGATTTAATTACTTTTGAGCATCAATGCATGTGTTTCAACCAACAATGAATCATTATCCTTGCTTTATGGTAGAATCAGAGTCTAATTCTATTGTATGACTTTTTTAACATTCAGTTACTTGTTAATTTTTAAATCTGTTAAAATAAATACACGATACAATCAATAATCTCTTGAATCTAAGTTTTGATTCTACCATCATCATGACAATTACCTTTTAATTCCTACAAAATAACCATATAAATGATCATGTTTGAGTTCTAGCTTATACATACAAACCGCTTGATGAATTATGATAGAGACCCAATAAATTGGTGGTTGGATTTACTTAAAAGAAACTAATATGTATACATAACATCTACAACACCATTTCTTCTAGATTAGATTACAAAAAGTCTATTAAAACTTCGGTTTGTCTTCCTGTAATTTCGAGATTACAGTGTAACCTTGTGGTGTGTATTTCACTACCCATTTTGTCCATGACTCTTAACAAATGTCAACGTCATCAGTTAAAGGTCACGTGAGGGTATTTTGGTCTTTTTATTAACCTTAGAAGAGGAAAAGAAAATAGAACATAAAAAATAGAGTACCCCACAAACAAAATTTGAACTCTCAAAAATACATACATAGGCGAATTGTGTAAAGTAGAAATCTCCTTAACCGTGGGTTAACTTTTTGGGTCGGGATTTGGGTTTGGATCGGTTCGAACACCACCGTCATCGGTCTCATTCTCTCTGGTAAGCGACCTTTTTTGCTCTTATGGAATTCAATTGTTTTTATCGGAGTTCTTCATGCGCTTTGTTTTTAAATAATATTTGGGGGTGGAATTTATGTTGGTATAGGCTTGGTTTTCAATTGAATTTCAGAACCAATTTCTGTGTCTACGAGTTTGCTAGGGCAAATTCGAGTTTAATTCTGATTCTTGATTAACCAAATAGGTGAAGATTTGATCTGAATTGTTATTGTTTAGATTCTGGTACTCTTTAGGGATTTACAATCGATGAAACTTTCAATTGTCAAATTGCCATAGATAGAGGGAATGCTAGCATCATTTTAAGAAATTCAAGTTGGTTTTTCTCAAGGGTACATGTATGTGTATGTAAATTTTTTATATACATACATAAACTAATTGGAAATTTGGGACTATGCATTCATTTTCATGTTTTTGATATTTTTTTGTTGACATCTTTCTTTTCAAAACCATGAACTGTGTTTTATTCTCGTTGTTGGTATTTAATGGAATTGTGACCCAGTCTGCTTTACTTTCCTGAACTTATGATTTCTTGGTCACAACTACAATGACAAATGATGTTCAGTTGATAATGTTGGGGCATCCGAAACTTTAAAAGGAGTATGCACATGCACAACTTCAATGTATAATTTCATGGCTAAAACTTTATGTGGTTTGTAAGAGGTGGATGAAGCGTAGGAAGCACTTGGACTCTAAGAACACTTTACACTTTGCACAATATGGAAACATGTTTGGCACTTAGCAGAAACACATCACCAACATTAACATTATATTGAGCATGCATGCTTGATTTCTACTTATCACACTGGCCAAACTAAAACTTTTTGAGAGGTGATGTAGTATTGGTGCCACCTAGCATAGTTAATCACGAGCAATACTTACCATGATCTCATAGTTAATCACTAGCAATACTTCCATCGTTAGATGCTAACTATTTGTATCTTGACTGAATCAGTTGTGGCGCCTGTATACAAACTAACTTGGAGATTGGAGGACGTAGTTCACGAGATTTAAAGGTCAGAAGGTCATGAAAGTCCCAGCATTCTATTGACATCTATACATGACAATGGAGTCGCAAATTCCATACGGTGAGGCATCCGACCTACCGGAGAATGTATTTATTAAGGATGTAATCACATCTGAGACACATCATGTTGCATCTAATCAGCCAGGTATATTGCAGAAGATTTAATAGCTAATTTATGTATCAGTCTGCTTTAATACGATTTTCTCATTGTTGGTGTACTTCATTCCCTGTTAGTTATTTTTGTAACTTATAGTTGGTAGTACAAAGCTTTGGTATTAATTTATGGGGTTTTTAATTTAATCCAGCAAAGAAACAAACGCGACAATGGGCTGCTTGGACACGTCAGGAAGAGGAAAGCTTCTTTAATGCTTTACGTCAAGTTGGCAAGGCAAGATTCTTGTTGATCCATGTGTCCTTGACTTCCTTAATTTATTGTTTGTTTTAACTATTAATATTTTATGCTGAGAGGGTGAAAAGACTTACAAATGTAATATCTGTTGTTGCAGAATTTTGAGAAGATCACTTCTCGTGTTCAGAGTAAAAACAAGGACCAGGTTATTTTCTACAACTTCTGATTGCTGGTTATCACCTTGTTCTTGACTGGTCTTATCTCATGTAACCTGAATAATATATTTGCTTCTTACGTTCTTATGTCCCTCTGAAGTTCATTTTCCGGTCTATTTCAGGTTAGACACTATTACTATCGTCTTGTGAGGCGTATGAACAAGTTGCTAGGCCCAGAACTTTCTCTTGATGCCAAAAACTCCAAAGATACCAATGCTGCCATGCTTCGATGGTAAGTAATCATCCCTGCTTTCTATATGATGATCCTCTTATTCCACCCAAGGGTACATCAGTACATCAGTGAGATGTCTTAGCGTAACGTAGCCTGTGAATAATGCAGTATGTCTCACTTATCTGTCTTGGTATTAAATTATTAGCAAAGTTCCCAGTAAATTTGCTAGAATGCCTTTCTAATTTGTTGTTCAGAATGAGTATGTTCCTCCTTAGCTTAATCACAGCACCATAATTCATCAAGAGATTATTTTCAGATATAGAGATAAATAGATCATTGGATTGTTTATGCAAGACATTTAAAAGGCTACATGGATTTCTTTTATCATTTCAATTCTATGACACATATTAATTAAATGTAAGCTAAATTATACACTTTCCTAGTCCCTTACTCTTGAGCATTACACATACACTACCTTTCTGATTTTGACATGACACTTGAGTTAAAAAAGATCAAATAGAAGTTACCAAATATACTAAGTATGTCCAAACCCCGTTGCAATTTAAACCATTTGTATGAACCTTGACATGGTGTGCTGCATGTGCCAGTATTTGCTCCTCTTCAGTGGTTGAGTGAAACCATAACAATCATGAAATTAAATATGCAAGTAGCGTGGTAGAATGAACTTTTCCCATTGCCCATTTATGGCTTTTCTTATTGTAACTTTCCAGAAGCAAGGGCCTGCTTTTGTTTTTTGCTTAACGATTTATTCGCTCAGCCATTAAGCAGTGTTTGTTTTTTGCTTTATGACTTTATCATAAACAATGGCTGGAAATAGCTGAATCGGATAAGTCACCGTGTACCTCTTGTCCATGGAATTAGTTGGAATATGTTCGTATCTATTAATAGGAGTTTGGTCCACACGACCTGTTGCAGCAAAGGCTTGTCAAAAAGAGTTCGTAACTAATAGTGTTGGCGATTAGAAAACAAACACACCCTTGACTTATTTGCTAGTATGGTCTAATGCAATGATGCCACCATTTGAATGGGATTTTACTTTTAGTTACTCATAATAGTATAAACTTATGATGCAATGGCTCAATATCGTTAAGGATACAAGCTACTATGATACATTAATTAAGATTGGACATATATTTGTACGATTGTGTTACATATCTTTGTTTACTTGAATCGTTTCTTTTGCAGGTGGTCGTTACTTGAAAAGCATAGCTGTAAAGCCTCAAAGCTTCATTTGAAGCCTCGGAGATTTAAGATTTTCTTGGAGACCTTGGTTAGTCAACTCTCTCGACTCTACTTTTTTGTGTCTGTTTTTGCATGTGATACTTGACAATTTTGCTGTCTCATGAAGGAGCATCAACTATTGAAAGATCGGAAGAAGAATATAAGAAAACGACCATTTCAAGGGGAAAACTGTTCTATAACACCATCACATGCTGTCCCAAATCAGGGTAGAGCCTGTGTGCATGATGCTCGTATCAATCTTGTGCTTGTCGACAGTCAAAGCCCACAAAACTTGGGTTCTGGAAAAGGATCTTCGCTGAGGCGCAATGCAAGCACATGTTTAGATAGGAACAACTGCAAGGGAGATGTATCTCCTGTTAAACCAGCTAGGCAGAGGAGGAGAGCAGGTGCGTTCTACTTTTTTTCTTCTAATGTAAGATGGTATCTTATCTCTACTCTTGGAAGAAAAGATGCCATAAGGAACAATCAGTGTTAACTTATGTCATCGTGATTAGACTCGATGCCACCAGCTTAGAAGAATTCACAGTTTGAGAGAGCACTCAATTACTTATATCTAGCTTGACTCTTGCCATAGAGCAACCAACCCTGCATGAGGGGAGACATATAAGGTTGCACCAGTATTCATTACTTAAAAAGATCTACTCAACCCAAAAGCCCGTCCCTATCCTGGTAAACCGAATAGGCACAAATCTCTGTAACTAGAGTGTAGATCTTGAATTTAGCATTGGAGACGGCTGTTCTGGAGGTTATTTAGTAGCAGATTAGCAGTTGGGAAGGCTAAAGCATCTCTTCATTCTGGTTAAATGCAGGAAGGATATAAGGATTCGAGTGGTTTATATACACTGTTTTTTGGAGTTTGAAATCCAGTACAACAATTACATTAGCAGACTCGGTAGTGGTTTGAATTGATGGTAGTAAACCATTAGTTTGCTATAGCAGTCTATAAAACTTCTTGAAGTAGTATGGTACCAAGAAGTTTAGTATTCGTATCGATGGACTAAAGCTCCAAGTAGTTTCCTCTAGTCAAGGATGGACTTCTATCATAAGATATAAGGTATGAAAGCATATCATCCTTGAGATTCTCATGCAAGGAATGACTTAGTTGAACAAAAAATGACCTACCAACTGAAGAAATAGGATTTTTAGAAGGATTTATTTTAGAAAGCCTCAAATTGATGATATATCTTTGATGGGAAAACTTCAATTTTAGCAACAACAAATCTGTTCACCCATTTTCATATGTTTGCTTTTTGTCTTATCTTGCTCTCATCTCTTCCCTACCTGTTTCCACGTCTCTCCTTGGCTCAACCATCTAAAATCAGGGGCTTCCTGTGATGTAAACATATAAAATCTTTCAAGAGATAACCAAGCCTTTTTTTAAAGGCTGACAGATAGTCCTTGTTGCATGGGTAGCTCCTCTCTTCAGATAGGTTTTAATTAAAAATTGATCAACTAAAATTGTAAAAGACAAAAGATTTATATTGGGCATTGGCAGGTGAATACCGATTCTATTGCCGAGTAAAACAACACGTCACCTTTAGGATTTGTGCTTCTGTGTTGATTTTTGTATCGTTATTATTTTCTCTTTTGTTTATTTACATGAGTGAAACATTGGCGAACTTTTGGTGGTTGTGTTTAAAAAGGTACTGCGTCCACAGCTGCCTATAAAAGATGGGAGAAGGCTGCAATAGCTGGAGTGTCATTAGTTGCTGATGCTGCTGCACATTTAGAGCAGACATCCTTGGATAATTTAGTTGATAGTGTACAATATATGCAGGGTGAGTTTCCAATCCAAGCTTACCAAGAGCTGCAAGGTCCAATTTCTGTTCTCTTTAATCTGAATATCTGTTTGGCTTTCAGGAGAGAAGGGTTTAGACACTGGTGCGAAAGCTATGCCCGGTATACCAGCTTTTCATCAAAATTTGTTTTCTGGCACCAGTATACAACATTCAATGAAACTGAAACTTCAGCTCTTTCCGGTCGATGAGAGCCTACGCAGAGCTTTGCAAATGGTAGGAACATATGAAACAAGTTTATGTGTTCTTCTTAAAAATGTACTAAAAGTTTGATATTTGAGTCCAATATTTTCTCAGGAGAATCACAACCCACATTTGGAGCTCACATTAAGATCTGGGAAGAAAATATCGTCAGTTTTGGAACGTATGAATCATAAATGGGGAGGCTCTAGCATAGCATGTGGAGAACTAACGCTTTTGCCTTACTACGCTCAGAGTTCGAATCTCATGAGCTGTCAGAAATGGACTCAAGATTCAACTGTAAGTGCGGCAGATGTATATGCTGCGGTTGGAAGCCCTCCGGTTTTCCGCTTAAGGTTGTTATCCTTCTACATGTTTAGCCTACGGACTAATTCTATATCATACAAGAATGTCTCACATGTTGTAGTTTCTTTTGAAGGTATTGTTGGTTTGTGAATGCCGATTGTAGGTATGTACCACTCCGAGAACCTCTAACAACTCATGCTGCCCAAAGAATCAACGTGAATGGTGTAGAAGTTCAGAATGTCGACTTAACCAAATGCTCTCAACCACCTGACCGCAGCATGGCTCCCCCGGATATATGCAGAATGCCCGGTGCCTCTAATTCTGGAAAGTCACTAGATTATGATGATAAGTTAGTCTCAGCATCGTCCTCTGAGCTTCCTGTTGAGTGTGTTGATGTGGGTGTAAGTAAGAACTTTCCAGAATGTTCTGATCAAGCATCAGGGATGTCATGGCAAAGACGAGATACAAGAAACGGAGCCTTCAGTAGACGACTGGGACATATGGTACTTTTTTACTTCATATTGTCAATGAATTCTGATTGTATATTAAAATAATATATTTCTGTTTAGTGTTTTTGCTCCTATTGATATTAAACTGATTGGAATTGTAGGAGAAGGGATCCCACAAGAATTCAGCTCTGTCAATATTGGAATGGGCGGACAGCCTCACGAACATAAGTGTCAGTGATCTACTCTTGGATGTATCTCATAACGTAAACAGCAACTGCATTGGCCCTCCACAACCTCCGGGCTCTCAATGTCTCCAGCAGGTTCCATTCAGCTGCGATTCGTTTGATGCTGCAATTGCTGCTCACGTAAGTAAAAATCTTAACAGCAACACTGTCATCGAGCCCACCACCATTGTATCTTCCATTTGGGATGCGGAAGAAACATGCGATGCCTTCACATTCCGTAAGAATAATGTTCTCTCTGAGAAATCACAAACATCCAAAGAGAATTGCAAACAGGATACGTCTACGAGTCTAGTTCCATCAGACTCTGCCATTGAGGTTTGAAAATTTGCTTTTAGTTTCATTTTCTTTATATATGCAAACACACACACACACACATCGTTTTTAAGACTCAAACTTGCTATTATTCTGTGTAGAAACTAGCTCAAGCAGAGGAGCCTGTGGAGGATCATCCTGCAGAAGTGCATTCAATGGATGAGTGTCGGTCTGATGGGAATCCCGAGGATGGTTCGGCAAAGGATCTGCGTACACTTACAGATATGTACTGGGTACGTATTTAGTTTTCATTATTTGGGATTGCTTATAATCAAACCTGCTTAGATAAGCTATAATCTTCGATTAGTATTTTTATTACTATTAACTATATGTATATATATTGTTGTTTTTGTTGGAGTGCAGCCGGAGTCGTTAGGAGCATTAGAAGTGGATGTAGGTCCGTGTAGATATGAAAGCGATGACCTAATATTAAGCGACGGATTGAGTCGTATACTAAGTAGCAGCCTTGACGCGTTTCAAAATTTTTCCTTGTTTGGGTTGGAACAGCAGAGAGAAGGTGGAGACGACAAAATCCATGATAGTTGAGTTTAAGTAAGATACATATATGGCTGCTGCTGCTGCTGGATAACCTTTTTCACGTTAATATAATCCCCTAACATCGACACTGAACTTTGTTTTCCCCTATGTTGTTCCGTTTAGTACATTTGGCGAATGTCGTACATAAGTAACCTGTTAAAATGCGACGATTGTCGAGTCTGTTCCCTTGGGCATGTTTTGCAGTTGTTAAAGCATTGCTGTGGATGTGTGTGTGTGTGTTTTAGTTTTACATGTAGACTAATATGGATCTTTTGTAATATGTTTCAAATAGAGGCAAAAATAACCAAGATTTGTGTTTACATATCAATATGATGTTTGTATTTGTAAATATTCTACATGGGGTAGGTTCAAATGTAAACCACTTTTTGGTTGTGAACGTGAGGACTGCCGAGAGCGCGACACGTGGCGGATGACTAGGCGCCACGTAAGCTNCGCTCTCGGTTGTCCTCACGTTCACAACCAAAAAGTGGTTTACATTTGAACTTTCCTCTATTCTACATTATCTAAAACTGAAGATAAAAGGCTTTATGTTTAACTGCTTCATAAATTAAAAGAATTAAACCTTGTAACTCATTCAATATCATAACCATACACTAAAAAGAAGAATTACCGGACCTATATTGAATTAAATATCATATTAAAACCTAATTGAGGATGACCAAAGTCAGCATAATGATGATGAAATTAGGGTTTATTACCTAAAGATGGAGATGAGGAAGAAGAAGAAATAAGAAGTATTTAGCCACCTGCTGCTAAGAATAATATAAAACATGACCTTTTCTTACTATAGCAAGGTATTTTAAAAAAAGGGACAAGCTCGAAAAAAAACCAGTTCGTTTAAAACCTTGTTAAATATAGTTCAGGAAAAGGTATTAATAGACTCATAAAGATTGAACCTGGACTAGCGTTCTGATAAGGTATTAATAGACTCATAAAGATTGACCTGGACTAGTGGTCTGATCTGTAATAAGTTTGATAAGGTCCAGACTTTTAGTCAGTCCATTTTAAGAAAGAAAAAAAAACTAATGGATTTAGAAATCGAAAAAAACAAATCAAAATTCAAACAGGTCTTTTTGATTTAGTTAAAATAATTAAACAAGTAAAAACATACGAGAAAGAAAAAAAAGGAGAATTGACCATACTAGTCGCTAGACATGCACAAGATTGGATAAGTGATTTTGAAATGTTAAAACCAATGACATGTCTAAAAGGAGCCGGTTAAAAAAGGCCCGATCCAAGGGCCGGTTACAGGTGAAAACCTATTTGGTTGTTAAATTTTGAGCTAGTAATTAGCCTTTAGAACATCTACAATAAATTTTTTTAAACGAAAAATCAAAAGTCAAAATCTTCAAAAAGTAATTGGGTTAATCTTTAATAGACTCCATTTTGAAGATAACAATATTAAATATATTATTAAAATTTTCAATTAATTTATAGAATATTATTTTTCTTCTTAAAAGCCATTTCTTTTTCCTAAACGATTAGTTCTCCAGATTTGGAGAATTCATCTTCTCTTTTGTACAATAATATAGGGTCATCTCAGTAGTAGTGAAACTTAGGGCTGTAAACGAACCAAACGAACACGAATGGAGGCTTGTNTGTTCGTTTGTTTAGAAATTAGGTGTGTTCGTGTTCGTTTATGTTCGTTTGTTAAGATGTTAAACGAACGTAAACGAGCAAAGTCTAAACAAACATAAATGAACAAGCCTAAACAGACATAAACAAACATAAACGAAAATAAACAAACATAAACAAACAACCCTAACCGAACATAAACAAAGGCGTTGAGTTAACATCCACGATTTCGGATTCAAGGTTTTACTCTTTTTACTGTTTTTACTTTTTAGGGGGA